>ML791109.1:60986-78756 GCA_009831015.1 Picea engelmannii | reverse complement strand
GCTAGCCTCAAGGTGGCCTATATGGCCTCTCATTGGAGAATGACTTTCGATGCTGCCAAATTTAACAAGAACTACCTAGGATTTGCATTCCAGGTCCTAGAACTTTTTTTCTTTATAACTTACTGAAATATGTCACCGACAAAGATGGATAATGCCTGGCAATAGTGTGCAATTTTGTTGTAGCTTGGTTACCGTTGTATCATACTTAGCCCTTCTACACCTACCTGTGGTTTTCTTCTACAAGAATATTTTGCAAAGGCAACAATCTTGACATCGTCTTTTTCATGTGAAAGACACGGGTTCGATTCTCATATAGGGTAGGCAGGTACTCATTCCCGGGCAAGCTGGGAATATCATCGAGGGCAAGGTGTGAAGGCTAAAGAATTTCCTTATTCAATTGAGGAGTTAGATTTCCACTTTGTCACATACGACAAAGGACTGGGATTTGTAATGCTATAAAAAATGACGATTGGAGTTGTGCAGATGACATTGGCATGCACATGGTGCAGAGCCTAGGGAAAAATTGGAGGAAAATTTAAGATCAGGAGAAAAAGATATGCCAACCTCTATGGAAAATCTGCAAGAGAAGAATGATGAATAAATACTTAAACATTCTTACTTGCAAACTGTAAACAGTAAACAACGAATACGAATGAAACTATGGCATTGAAACTTACTCGTCAATGATGAACGACAAAATCGCAGGTCCAATTGCGAGTGCAGGGCTTGAACCCTACAAAGTGCAAAAACAACTCCAACTGTGGGTGCAGGCCTCCAACCTTGCAAAGTTGAAGCAAACAAAAGCAAACAGCAAGCAAAAAATCAATGAGCAAGCACCAATAGGTCCAACTGCAGGTGCAAGACCTCAACCTTGCAAAGTTGAACCAAACAACAACAAACAACAACCGACGAACCAATGAACCAGTGAACCAGTAAAGAATATATGTATCTTCAATGATGACTAAATTGCATTCCAAGCATAGAAGAAATATGAAACATATGATGGCTATGTGGGTGGCAGTGGACAACAATATTGTACAAATTCACTGCAAGATTGTATGGAAAAATTCGAGGAAAAATGTACTCTGACGGGCTTATTTAAGTAAACATTTAAGGTTGTCAGGCCTATTTAAGGGCCTTGTGCTATGTAAACATTTAAGTTGCCAGGCCTATTCAAATACCTCAAAAAGAGTGTTAATGCTCAAAACTTTCAGTATGTAAACATTTCAATAAAAAATAGAAACAAAAAAATTAAAAAAGAGCATTGATGCTCAAAACTTTCGGTATGTAAACATTTCAATAAAAATTAAAAAATTAAAAAAGAGCGTTGATGCTCAAAACTTTGGATATCTAAACATTTAAAACATTGGGAATAACGAGGCTGGCAATAAGACTTCAAATCTATTCTCCAATGAGATGATGACATACAAGGTTTTTTTTATTATATAAAAAATAATGTTTTTAGTTCTCTAGTTCGAACAATAGAGATTATGCAAAAAATTATAGTAAAATGACATATTAATATGAAGTCAACGAATTATCGATCGCTATAGTCGCTCCCTCTATGCCTTCGACAGGGACTAATAAACAAGTCTATATTTATATTAGTCTAAAAAACCAGTGTATATGCATTTTAACTCTAAATCTATTCAATCTATCAAACATCAATAGAGATCAAATCTTTGAAAATATAAATCTTTCATCACATTTCTACATTCTAATTTTTTTTTTAATCTAAAATTTTAATCTTTTCAATTTTTCAATTCTTAATAAATATGAGTTAAGATGAATATACACTGATTTAAGAAATTATACTAAATTTCTTTGAAGTTGGGTCATATAAGTTCATAATGTACTTATCATAAGTCAATTGTTAACAGATAGTAAGAAGAACCATCATTGAATGCTATCAAAAAATGTCCATTAACTTATTAGTATTATTTAAGGATGGTGAGAAGAACCATCATTGAATGTTATGAGTCATCCTTATTCAAAGAAAACCAATTCACATGAAATAATTTATTGGTGATTTATAAAAGGGAAAAATTTTCCACTTACTAAATACTTATGAGTCTTGGAACATAAATTATTTTCTTATATCCAAAAACAAACTCTTAACTAATTAAAAATAATTTTATATCTTACTTTAAAATCAAAATTATATTAATTTTTTAACTAATAAACATATAAACATTAAAACATATATAAAAAATTGTTATTTATATTTTTTTCTAAATAAAAATGGCATATCATATGAAAAGACCACCCCGATATATGCTTTGATGACTAAATCCGATGAACCTACAAGGCTGCATGCAGAACTAAGCAATACCAACTAAGCAATACCGATATTGTTGAATGGAGGAAGTCATTGATTTAGTATCCCATTTAATGTAAGAAAGATATTGTTGAATGGAAAATGTAGAATTAATATGGCGATTAATTCGAGTATCCCATTTTGATGAAGAATGTCATAGAATATCTGGCATTATCTAAAAGCATGTGAGTAAGATTAGAGATGAGAGGAATTATAATTCTTGTGCTTCTTTTACAGGGAAGATATGGACAAAGCTAATTTGAACCTCTTTTCAATGTCATATATCTATAATTTTAGATTCAATTATGTATATTTTAATAGGAATGGAATTTGATGAGTAAATTTTCTTTTTTTGAGTGATTTGTAGTATAAATCTTTATTAACATTTTTTTTTAATATTTTTATTTAAAATTTTTGAAAATGAAAAATAAAATTGTTAAAATTTTCTAATTGAAATTGAGAAAATGGAAAACAAATTTGTCAAAATAATTAAATTTGACTGGTTGTTTTATTTTGAAATTCTTACCATGTTAAATACCTTCTAACAAAGTGCTTAATATGCAAAGATCCAAGGTTAAGTGAAGGGCATTGTCTAACTGTTCTATGTTTTGTTCTTTTTAGTCCAACATAAATATAGATAAGTTCACATTTTTTTGTTATTTAAATTGCATTTTTAAATGTAAAAATGGATTCAGCCTGCTGAAAAACTCCAAAACACTCAGATTATACAGAATTAACCACTCAAATCTACAAAGCCAACAATTTCTCACCATATTTCAAACAAATATCCCCAAAAATACCTCGAAAAAGACACAAAATATAAAACAATTATATATTCATCAGTGCTTGCATCATTACGTTCCTAACAGCATACACAATCCCCAATATAGCCCTCTGGACTCTATATACTTGTAAAACGGACGATTCAACATTCAGAATCCAAAATCTGTTCTCTGGATAACCTGTAAGTAGTGCCAGTCTGTTGAGTACTGGGGAGAAGATGGCGGGGCTGTTTGATAAACAAGCAAAGGAGTATTTAGAGAACAGGCCTACTTATCCCGCTTCTTGGTTTTCCCAGTTGGCCGCTCTCACTGCCAATCACCAACTGGCTTGGGATGCAGGTGCCGGCAATGGCCAGGCTTCTGTTTCTGTAATTTCTCTTAAACCTCTTCTTTCATTTCACATTGTTGGGTTTTCATATCTATTAATTGTCCCATTTCATATGAAATTATGAGCCCTGGACTCCTGTAACAGTGTTAATGAAATCATGAGAGCGTAGATTGCAGAGCATTACGACCGGGTGATCGCGACGGACATAAGCAAGCAGCAGCTGGAGCTGGCGCGGAAGCATCCCAAAGTGACATCTGTCCTCTCTCCGCCCGTTATGACGGATGAAGAGCTAACTTCGATCGTGGGAGAGGAGGGATCAGTGGATCTCGTGACGGTGGCCACGGCAGTCCACTGGTTCGACCTCGAGACCTTTTACCCTCAAGTGAAACGAGTCCTGCGCAAACCAGGGGGTGTGATCGCCGTGTGGACTTATGTGAATCCCAGCGTCAGTCCTGCTGTGGATGCAGTGTCTGAGGATTTCTTTGAATCAACCAGGCCCTACTGGAACCCAAAAATTAAGTCTCTGCTCAACGGATACAGGACTCTGTCTTTCCCCTTCGAGGCGGTGCTGGAAAATGGGAAGGGGGGCGAGGGGAATCCCGTGGAAACGGATATGGAGAAAGAGGTTTCGTTGGATGAATACTTGGGATGGTTCAGATCTTTGTCTGCTGTGACCATCGCGAGAGAGAAGGGCGTTGAGCTTCTGAATGAGGGCGTATTGAGAAGGTTTAGAGAGGCGTGGGGCGATGAAAAGAAGACCTACACCTGCAAATATCCCCTCCACTTGCTTGCAGGCAGATGCCTTTATTAGTCGATCAATATGTTATTGTCAATTAATAATGATGGTAGTTAGTGATGAAATTTTAAGGGTTATTTTTATTTGAAGTTAGAAGAATCTATATTTATCTAAGTTGTAAAAGTAGTGTTATTGTCAATTGACATATCATAATATTGATGGTAGATGGTAGTAACTTGGTGTGACTAAACATTTTTTAATAATTTTTTATTATACTTAAAATTTTATTTGATTTGAGAGATTTAAAAAAACAAAATTAATCAAAAATAAGAATTTCCAAAAATAATTTATAAGGTTATGTACTCTTTGAAGCACTGCACATTAATTTTATGCGAGTTTAAAGTCCCTATTTTAAGTCTTGTACTCAAGAGTAATAGTGTATTTGTGGGGTACGCTAGTTTAAAGAGTTTAAAGTTTCTATTTGAAGTTTTATATTTAATAATAATAAATGTATTTGTGGATTTCATAATTTGAATGGTGAGATAGCATTTTTGTTATGCTTTCCATCCTAGTTCAATTTTCATGATGGACATATTAATTTTTTATGATAAAATTAAAAGAAGAGACAACTCCACATTGAGATTATATTCATCCAAATCCTTGGACCTACACGCACCATTTACTAGTCACGACTTGTCAAAATTGAGGCTCAAATAGATTGGTAGAATATGGTGTAGGAGTGGGTTAACTCTGGAGCAATCTTTTATAGAGTTATTTCCCCCCCAGGTTTTCCTGTCGTCAGCTTTTAAATTTTGGACCAATCCATAACTTTTGATCGATTTTCTAAGTATATGGGTTGGTTTAAAATGGGGTATAACCCTTAGAGTAAGGTTCTCAAATGTATGGAACATTGATCCATACAAAATTCAACATACCCCTGAAAATTTGACCAAATTCAGATCCATTTTTTACCTGAAAACAAAACTCGGAAGAAAGATTACTCCCAAATTAACTTACTCCTTTACTCCTATGGTGACTTCATCCATGTTCATCGACCATGACGTCCCCTCATGGATGGCCATCAGCCATGACATCGGTCATACCGAATTCGACTTGCATTAGAAACCCATAACTCAAATTCTATATAGCCCCATAATTGAGTACAATAAAAATAAAAAAATCCATTAAGCACCCGTTCACATCGATCAACCCGCGTCTCTAAATCAGTGAAGCTCATTCACGTCTACTGTTTGAAGGACACTAATCAGCATGGGAGGAGGAAAAGAAAACACAAAAGAAAACCAGTCAAAGCAGCATATCCCATTGATGACCATGGATAACACCCTACCAGTTGGGTCCCTTCAGCTTGTCTCACAGGTATCAATCTTCATTCTTCTGCTCTCACTTTCCTCATGTAGACAACACAAATACATAGTTTGAGTTTGTTAATACTAGAAAGGGGTTTTGCAGGGTGGTTTTGGCACCATTAACAGGGCACAGATCCTACAAGTCCATTCCCCAATCGCACGCAATCCTATACTATTCTCAGAGAACCAGCTCTGTAGGTATTCTCATTGCAGAAGCTACTGGCGTCTCTGACTCTGCCCAATGGTAGGGTAGCATTTTCTCTCTCAGATACCCATAAATCAATCTTTGTACCTATATCATAATAAGCCTAGTGCTTGTTATGAGCCCTTTTCATTAGAAGCCCAAATGATTATGACGATGTCAAGGTGTGCAACTGACAGGTACCCGAATACGCCTGGAATATGGACAGAGGGGCAGGTAGAAGCGTGGATGCCTATTGACAGGTAGAGGTGTGGAAGCCTTCTAATGCAACATTCGAAGTATAATGCCAGAATTTGCTATCTTTATTTGGCCATGGCATCTATAATGAAAAAGGTGAACTCCTTGTAAGATTAACTTAGCTATGAATCACTTTCATAATGTGAGTAATTAACAACTTTAAATTTAGTTATGAGTCATAAATGTAACTAACTACTTTTGATAACTAGTAATCTAGTGTGTTTCAATAATTATTAACTTACTCGCTTAATGACCTAGACATTAGATTAATGTGTTTATGAACAAAATAGGTAATGCACAAGTACATAACATGTGAACCCCCTTTTAGTAAAGCTTCAATTTCAAAGCTATTTCTAATCTCATCATTGATCACTGGTTAACCACTTAATATATACAACCTTTATTATATTGGACCATTAATAGCATATGAAAACCAACAACTAACATATAAAATTAGTACATTCATTTTGTCTTTATGAGTTTTCAAGTCACCAACTATGTTGGGATCACAACACACCCTTCTTTCCTCACATGTGAGCATGGAACATAAGGAAGAGTAAAACATAAATTCTCTTGTTACTTGAAGTCATGCTCTTGTAGCCATATAGGTAGGATAAAGTGATCTATTGAACACCATTGACTTGGTACCACTACATTCCCTCCTTTCCTATGGATCTATTCCACTAATGAGAATGTAATATTTAGTATTTGTAATTGAATTTGGTTGATCTACTTAACAAGATCTATACTTGACCTTGCTAAGCATCTTCACCTTTCATTTTAGGCCTATTGTGTAGCATAGAGACTACATTAGCTAATGGTTAGGAACTATCTTTCTTAAGTCCAACCTACTACTAAAAGTTAAACTTGTAATTTCCTTTGTTTCCTAATTTTCCATTCTCTTTAAGCTTAAAGCCTAGATCAAAGACATCATTTAGGGATTCCTCCCTTACTTAGAAAAGATGAATCTTAAAGTGAGAGGAGGGTTGTTATGGTAACAATGGGAAGCCTCCTAAATGACACAATGTTGCCATAATTGGTGTTAGGGATTTGATATTATGTAGTGTAGTTTTGTGAGCTAACAAGATGCACTAAACATAGGAATTGTTTGTAATAAATTATCTTAGTCACTTGCTCATTTTATATTCCATGTTTGATTTATAACATGCAATATTCTCTTATTGCTCTTGTTCACATTAATTGCTAAAAGAAATATATGGTTGCAAAGTAAGTAAGCAATATGTTGCAATTAATGTGAGTGGGCTTGTATGTAAGGATGTGATGATGGTTACAATAGACAACTTCATCTTGAGGGGCCTAGATCAACCAGGATGTTGGGATCTAAACAATTTAGGAATCTACGTCATTCAGATTAATTATGTTACTCCTCTTAGCCTTAATCCTCCTCACACACATTTGTGGGCCATTAAAATTTTAGTTTTCATAGAGGGTACACTCTTTGTAAACTTTATCACCATTGCCAACAAATTGTTCAAAAGATGCTTGAAAATGGAGATGTGTTTGTGCTCCTGAAAGGTCCAGTGCATTTCCAACAAAATGTTGGTTATGTGAATGCAATGGACATCACTGCCTTCAGTAGCTAGCTTCCATGAATTCAAGAGATCAAGTCCTTGTTTGGAGTCTTTCTCTTGGTTGATACCTCCATTCTCACCAAAGCTAATGATGTAATTGTCATAATTATAAACAAATTTAATTAAGCTCGTTAAAAGCAAGTTGTGGATTTTGTCAATCTTTTAATCATTAAAAGTTTTATAATGTGATCATTAAAATTTCCCTAGTAAATGTTGTTATTAATATTGTCAAAATGTTGTAAAATTGTCCTAGTAAATATTGTTACCAATATAGTCAAAATGTTGCAAATTATGTGGTAGTCATTACTATATAAAAATGTCAACTATTATGTTGAAAAATATTAATATTGTTGCATTTAGAGATGCATTCTATAGTTCACCTAGAGGAGAGTAATGTTATAAATGTCCATAATGTTAATGTGTCACTAAATAAATAATATAATATAATATAGTTTAAAAAATAATAGAAAAAGAGGTTAAGGGGGTTTGAGTAATTTGAATTTGTGCTTACAATCTCCCCACCTGGTTTCAAATCCTCGATGAGACTATGACCCCTTATAATAAGGCTAGAAGAATAGATACCCCCTTTGTGGATGTCTCAATTCTTGCTAAGTCTATTGAAAATCAATAGAGATCAAATCTTTGTTTTTGAATGTGACAAAACCTATTATAACTCAAGTTCTTGCTAAATCTATCAAACATCAATAGAGATCAAATCTTTGTAAATGCATATCTTTATTTTTGAATGCTACAAAAGCTATTATAATTTAATTGTCAATGAATGGTGAGAACAAGCATCATTGAATATTAAGGTCCCATGGGATAGCACAATTGGTTAGACGTGCGCACACTCTTCCAGTTTGGGGAGAGGTCACGAGTTCGAGCCTTGGAATTCCAATGTGGAAAAAAAAAAGCATCATTGAATATTAAAAACCAATGTACCACTAACTTAAGAGAATTGAAACATTAATTTATTTCCTTACATTCAAAAACAGAATCTTAACTAATAAAAATAACTTTATATCTTACTTTAAAATCAAATTTATATTAATTTTTTAACCAATAAAATATATAAACAATAAACATTAAATAAGATATAATAAAATAATTTATTTTTTTTCTAAATAAAAAATATTATAACCTAAAAAAAGTCATATCATATGAAAAGAACACCCAACCCGCTTTGTAACTAAATCCGATGAACCTACAAGGGTGCATGAAGCACTTAGTATGAAACGTTATTCTTGAATAGAAGATCCCTGGCATTTTTTTAAAAATCAAATTTATATTAATTTTTTAACCAATAAAATATATAAACAATAAACATTAAATAAGATATAATAAAATAATTTTTTTTTTTCTAAATAAAAAATATTATAACCTAAAAAAAGTCATATCATATGAAAAGACCACCCAACCCGCTTTGTAACTAAATCCGATGAACCTACAAGGGTGCATGAAGCACTTAGTATGAAACGTTATTCTTGAATAGAAGATCCCTGGCATTTTTTTAAAAAGTCAATTTTTTCCAGAAAAAAATTGCACATTATATTTATAATAATATAATCTATTTATATAGTCTGACTCATCACATGAGATGCTATAACAAAACATAAAATTAGATTTTTATAACCTTTACTGTCTCAACACGAGACTATAATAACCCTTCAAATAGTAAACCAGAAAAAATTGCACATTATATTTATAATAATATAATCCATTTATATAGTCTGACTCATCACATGAGATGCTATAACAAAACATAAAATTAGATTTTTATAACCTTTACTGTCTCAACACAAGACTATAATAACCCTTCAAATAGTAAACCAGAAAAAATTGCACATTATATTTATAATAATATAATCCATTTATATAGTCTGACTCATCACATGAGATGCTATAACAAAACATAAAATTATATTTCGATAACCTTTACTGTCTCAACACGAGACTATAATAACCCTTCAAATAGTAAACTAAACATATATCCCATAAAAAAAAACTGAAACATACAAAAACCAAAGCTGGACTAAAATCACAGCCAATAAACATACTCCCAGATTTAAAAATCTGACAAGTCTCAGACTAATACGAAAAGACCATCTACAAAATGTCTACAGGTTCAAAGATCACAGCTTCAGAATATTAATAGGACCTTCCTGTCCAGATCAGAGACGTGAGGGATTATAATTATGTGTACTGCTTTTCCTGCCAAGATATGTATGAGTTAATTGGACCTTCTTTTTCAAGCGAAGATTTGTACAATTTTAGATTCAACTATGTATACTTTAAAAGGGATGGAATTTTTGTTTTTATATGAATGATTTGTCTAATGAACTACCGTCAATATTGATGCAAGTGAGTAGATTCAACTATGCATATTTTAATATACTGGTTTCTTGTAGTGGAAAACAAAATTTTATCTGATTGGAGAGAATTATTAAAAAAACAAAATTAATAAAAATAAGAATTTCCAAATTTATGTTTTGAAAGTTGTATACATTAATTTTATTGTTGTACGCATCATTATAGTTTTATTTTAATTTCATATTTATTACTCTGTATTTTTTTCCAAAGTACTCTGTATTTTTCTGTTAAGAGGCCACAGGACTGTTTTTATTCAAAGAATGAACTCAAGTTTCTCTTTTTCTAGTAAAAAATTTTCTCAAATTTATATATAGTATAAATTCTTTTACAATACTAAAAATCCTGCTGTAGATAATCATGGACA
Organism: Picea engelmannii; assembly: GCA_009831015.1. Classification (NCBI taxonomy): domain Eukaryota; kingdom Viridiplantae; phylum Streptophyta; class Pinopsida; order Pinales; family Pinaceae; genus Picea; species Picea engelmannii. The sequence goes on along the minus strand of ML791109.1, from coordinate 68,461 downwards.
GTGCTGGTTTTTAAAACTGACAGATACAAAAAATCTCCGATACGACAGAATAAACTAGAAGAGCAGTCGAGTCAATGCCCGCTCTAGCGAGGGGAGAAAGCTTGAATGTATAAAGTATACAGTCTTTCTAATGCACACAAAAATGAACTGTAATAAGGGGCAGTTATGATTCGAAAAGATTGAAAGTGGTGATAGGGCTCTCAATTCCATTGTCACAATGATAAACCGAGAGACGCCCAACCACTTCAGATAGTGCCTTTTTAGATAAAGCGTCCGCCTCAGTATTGTGATATCTGGGAATATGGTGGAAGTGAACGTCGGTGAAGAAATTTGCCAGCTCCATAGTTTGTTGTTTCCATCCCTCGATGTGTACAGAATGTAGCTTGCATTTTTGGTTAATCCAATCAATTATTACTCTCGAGTCTCCTAGAACCAGTAGGTGATTTAAAGACCAACACGAGGTAAGGGAGAGAGATGTCCACAAGCCCATGAGCTCGGCTTTTGTATTTGATCCCGCACCACAGTTTAAAAACCATTTAGTGATCCGGGACGGATGAGACTTGAACGTGCCACCAGCGCCGCAACAAACACCGGTTGTAGAGCTGCGCCATCAAAACATACCAAGGTACCACCAGCCACCAGCGAGTATTCACAAGCTTTAAATTGAAAGATCTTAACAGTGGTCGACTGCCAATTGAAAGAGGATAAAACTCTGTGGAGGACCGCTTGACAGGAGGGGGGCCGACCCTAAAAAATCACACGGTTACGCTCAACCCAGGTCTGCCAACAAACGTGTGCAACCAATGGATGTGGAGCCAATCTGTCCGATAACCATGATGAGAGGCAATCAGAAATGGTGACGCCATTCCAGGCCAACGGAAGTGAGAAATGCTGGGATAGGAGGTTCCATATATGAGAAGTGAAAATACAGTGAATCATAAGGTGGTGTATGTCTTCAGTGGCTTGATTGCAGAGGGGACAAATCCCGGGTCCCTGCCAGTCGCGCCTACGAAGGGCCTCCCAAGTGAGCACCCTGTCCTTCACACAAAGCCAAAAGAAAATTTGAAGCTTGAGTGGTATATGCCACTTCCAGATCAGGTGATGCCACGAAGAAACAACATCGATGAGCTGAGGTTGGAGGAGGGCCGCATAGGCGTTTTTTACTATAAGGATGCCCGAGCCATCACCACCGGCCCACGGGAGAGTGTCACGCGTGTTCCGGAGAGAGATACCCGCCGATTTTAGTGTTGTGGTAAATGTATCCCATTCCACTGCCATGGGACCCCGGAGCTGTAGCGTGCTGCTATGTAGCCAATGGCCAGGGAGGTGAATGGCGCAAGCAGACTCTCTCATCTGAGCCAGGAAATAGAAACTTTGAGAAGAAAGCAGAGATATGAGTTAGGACGAGAGGATCGAGCGATTTTCCAGTCCGAGGATTTTATCCCTTCCAAGTGAAATCTCGGTACCCGATCCAGGTTTCCAATGAAGCCAATGTAGAATCACCGGCGAGGCGGAGAGCAGACCCCTCCAGAAGGGTGAAGCCCGTCCCTGTACAAGAGTAGTCATCCGAAGCCAAGGGAGAAGAGGAAGGGCACCGAGATATTTGTCCATAATGACTCGGTGCCAGATGTTGTCATGTGTGACAGCTCTCCAGAAGGAACATGCTAGGAGCGTTGTGTTGAAAATGGAGAGATCTTTTAGCCCCCAACCCCCTACCTTTCGGGGCCTAACCAGTGACTGCCAACTGCACAGGTGAAAATGGCGCTTTCCGGCGAGATCGTTCCAGAGAAAATTAAAGGAGAGTCTACGAAGCAATATGATGATCTTGTTTGGGATTCGGGCGAGGGTCATCCAGTAGACAACAAGGCCTTCAAGAACCGATTTGACAAGAATGAGGTGTTCACCGAGGGACAACCACTTATTGCAGCAGAAACCTATTCTCCTTTCAAATAAAGCAACTAACCAGTACCAATCAGCAGAGGAAGAGACTCCCGGTTTCAGCCTGAATCCCAGGTAAATGAAGCCATCCTTCAAATCAAAGAATGAATAAGGGATGGAGTTTTTGAGTAGCAAAATCTCGGCTTCAGATAAACCCCAGTAGTGTATAGTGGATTTTATGGGGTTAATGGACAGACCCGAGACTGAGCAGAAAAGTTGTAGTACCTCCAAGATCGCCAGCCACTCCGGAAGGTCTGCTTTTGACATTATGAGAATGTCATCCACAAACATGAGATGTACCATCTTGATGAGCCTTGATACCTTTATACCCGATATTCGGTGTTCGGAGATGGATTTTGCAAGGAGAAGACTAAGGCTGTCCATGAGAAGAATGAAGAGGTAAGGAGAGAGGGGGCATCCCTGACGGAGTCCTCGTTCACTTTTGAAGAAGTTTGTAGCCTCCCCATTAATAAGCACCGCAAAGCTAGCACTAGTGATGCATGACATAATCCAGTTCGTGAACTTGATGCCAAAACCCACCGAGTGGAGGATAAGTCTCAAGAAAGCCCAATCGATACTGTCAAATGCCTTTTTGAGGTCAATTTTCAAAATCAAAGCCTTCAGATTTTTCTGTTTTATGGAGTGGATGCTCTCGTGGGCAACACCAATGGCATCATGTATTCTTCTCCCTTTTAGAAAACCGAGCTGCTCAGCCGATAGACTCCTTTCCAGAAACGGCTTCATCCGGTTTGAAATAACTTTAGAGACAATCTTGTAAATAAGGTTGCACAAGGAGATTGGTCTGAAGTCAGTGAAGGAGCCAGGTTGATTTTCCTTCGGGATCAATACCAAGAAGGTGGAGTTAAGACTTTTTTGAACCTTACCATTGATGCGAGTGTCCTCCACCATCTGAAGGAGATCCGACCCCACGAGATCAAAGAAAAAAGAGAAGAATTTTGTCGTCCAGCCGTCGGGCCCTGGACTTCTCTCTTTTTTGAAATGGATTAAAATAACTTTGAGCTCCGGCAAAGTAACAGGCCTATAGAGATCGGACGCTTCAGTGGCCGATACCAAATTCGGAAAGAGACTAGCAGTGGCAACTTTCTCAAGAAGGAATTGACTTTCGTTGGCTTTGAAGAGCTTACCAAAAATAGAGACAACCTCCGCTTTGATTGCATCTTGTTCACGGAGAGTCTCATTGCAAACACTCTGAATTGACCAGATCTGTTTTTTGTTCCTGTTGTGATTAGCTAAACTGTGGAAGTATTTTGTATTGGAGTCCCCCCACTTGAGCCAGGTCGCTCGGCTTCAGAGCCTCCATCTCAATTCCTCTTCACGCAGAATGTGAGCTATGTTCCTCTCAAGCATCTTTAATGTATCGGAGTCCTCTAATGACACGGTGGCAGAGGAGGAGAGTAAAGTGAGGTTAGTAATCTTAGACTCTATGTTGTTAAGAAGGGCCGCCTCCGAATCCTTTTTATGTTTGCTCCATGATTTAGAGTGCGCTTTTAGTACCTTTAGCTTCCAGACAATTCTCAATTGGGGATTAGTTTCACTTTGAAAAGACGGGTCTGACCAGACAGAGTGCACAAGATTGGAATAATCAACAGATGTAAGCCAGTGGTGATTGAATTTGTAAGGGTAAGATTTATGATGGAGGAGAAAATTCATCTTTAGGAGAATGGGCGCATGGTCTGAAAAGAAGGGAAGCATCACCCAGGAGGTTGGGGAGGCTGTGGAGGACAAGTAACTATCTGAGATTAAAAAGCGATCAAGTCTTCTAGCAATAGCTTCATTCTCGGATCTTCCGTTACGCCAAGTGGGGATAAGTCTGGAAGGCAAGATATCGATGAGGTTATTGGTATGGAAAAGGTCTCTGAAAAAGGCTGCACTTGGTCCAGGCAATGAGAGACCGCCCCAGTGTTCATCGGCCGAGAGAGTAATGTTTAAGTCACCTCCCAGGATGAGGTTGGGGATGGACAAAATCCCACTGTTTGCAAGAAGAGTCCAGAAAAGTAGTTTATCTTGACAGGGGCCATATACATTTAAAAACGCCAGGTCCTGGTTGGTAGCTAAGCAACGACCCATCAGCAGTAAGCCACCGCAAGTCAGGAAGGGAGTCAAGTCAAAGATACCTGGGTCCCATGCCACTAGCAGGCCGCCTGAATTGATCAAGGCGCTAACATCCACAGAGACCCAAGAAGGGTGGAAGGAGTGCAAGAAAGCTCTGGATTTTTGCTCTAACGAGAGGGTCTCCTGAAGAAAAATGACGTCTGTATTGGTGTGCTCAAGAAGATTACGGAAGGATGTAGATTTGAGGATGCCTCCGGTTCCTCGTATGTTTAAAGAGAGCACAATCATTATTTGGAACGAGCGATGGCCTTCAATGCTCTAAGGGCCTTTCCATCAAGTGCAGGTTCGATAGGAGTAGCTTGTTGTGAATTAAGAATCCCCTTCTTCTTTCTGGAGCTCTGAGTTTGAAGATGGGAGATCTCAACGCCCAGACCTCGAGACCAAGCAAAGGATTTTTGGTCTTTGTCAGTAAGAATGGTAGATGAAGTACCAGCAACCGAGGTTTGTGAGATGAGTTCATTTCCACGGTAAATTGGTAACAGAGTAGCAGAGTCTGGATTAAAGGATGGGGGGGACGAGGAACTCAGTTCAGGTAGTAGAGTATCCTCGTTGTCGATAGGCTGGCCCATGCCAGGGAGAACAAGAGGCGAAGTTGTAGAGTAGGCGGTAATGGAGGAAACACTGTGGTGGCAGGCCGATGAGGATGGAGGGAGAAGGTGCGATGGGGAAGGTGAGCAGTGCTGACTGGTCGGTTGGGTGGTCTGGGGAAGTGAGGGGGGAGAGGGGATAAGGAGTCGAGTAGTATCAGAAGTCATTTGTAGGGAGCTGAAGAGGGGAGTCTGCGCAGGGGGGGAGGGCTGGATCGACGCAACTTCGGGAGAGAGGGGAGTAGATCGGTGGGAAGAAAACGGAGATGAGATGTTGATGGTAACATTTTCGGCAGCAGTAAGGGAGTTATAGAGAGAGGGGCAAAGATGGAAAAGTTTGGTCGTCAGAGGCTCTGGTTGTCCAGGTAGGGGAGGGGAGGGCGGGTCAGGGAGTGTGTGAAAAGACTCAAGTGAAGGATCAACATCCATGTAATCAGGGGGATTGAGATGCAGGTCATCTTCCTCAGTAGGTTTGGTCCAGGATTTACCAGGGCAAGAGTAGCGTAGATGTCCAGTTTCTCGGCATAGGTTGCAGCGGAAAGGTAGACCGAGGTAGTCTAGTGTGTGTAGAGTCTTGCGTCCTCTCCAATCTATCTCTAGCTTCTCTGGCAATCCATTTGATATATCCATCTCAACCAATACCCTGCCCATCTTCCTTGCGGAGCCAGTGAGGGACAGAGGGTCGAAGGCAATGAAATTTCCCAGTGAGTCACCAATCGCTCTGAAGGATTCACTATTCCAGAAGTGGAGTGGAAGACCCGGGAGCAACACCCAAAGGTGTCTGAGCTGAAAGTAATCTGTGTCTGGGTTGAAGGCCAGTCGCCAATGCTTAAGCATGAGGTTGCTTCCCCCAATGACCCAAAACGAGGATAAAAGCAGAGAGGCATCTTCAGGAGATCTGCAGAGGAAACCGAGCCAACCCTTTTTAAGGAGCAAGATTTCAAGATAGTAGCCCAAGATCAGAGACCACTGTGATTTTATCCAGTCTTCTAGTGGTTGTGGGCTCATACTTTTGTACGAAATATGACCAACCAGGGCATTGAGGGACATCTTGCAGAGGTCTTCTAAGCCTACTCCATCACCCAATACCAGCCTTCTGGTGTTCTTGTTTGATTTCCACACCTTGCGACCACTGGAGACCACTCGGTGGGGGGATGAAGGGACTCAAGTTTCCCTTGCAACTCTGAATATAACCGATTCAATTACAATAGCTTTTCCCCCAAATTGCCTTGTTCAACTAAATAGGGGAGTGTTACCTTTTTCCATGAGTACTTTTGGTGGCTTTTGGGTAGGTTTTGATGGTGTTGAAATTCATGGTGCTCATGGATATCTTCTTGACCAATTTATGAAATACAACAAAAATAACAGGACACTGGAGCACCGGTGCAGGTTTCTTCTTGAGTTTGTTGCAGGTTTTTTCTTGAGGTTGTTGAAGTAGTGGCAAATGAAATTGGAGCACACTGAGTGGCAATACTGCTCTCTCCATTTGCAGAGTATATAGAATCCAGTGACACAAATCCTGAGGCGCTTGGGTTTTACATGGCCAAGGCCTTAAATAAATACAACATCCTATATGTCCACTTTGTAGATCCTAGAATGATAACCTTGTAAGCATGTGTATTAATTTGGATTTTTAGATTTTAAATATGGATTTTTAGATTTTAGATTTAGTTAGAACATTATGTCAAAACCATTTGAAGAATTTATTATAGTTTTATGCTTCTTGGAAAGTTAAAAAAAAGTCTTCTTTGTACTTTTGATTTGGTTGCAACTCAACTCACTTCTTAAGGGATTATGTATTCTCCAATATTTTTAAACCTGAATTATGTTTTAGGGGTTAGTCTTCTCCATTTTAAATCATTCATATTTTTAAAATATAAATTATGTTGTAGAAATTAATAATGATTTTATAATAAATAGAAAATATTATTATATTTAATATTGATAATAATCAATGTAAAAAAAAATAAGAATTATTGATATTTTTTAAATCTAAATTATGTTTTAGAAATTAATGATGATTTTATAATAAATACAAAATATTATTATATTCAATATTGATAATAATCAAGGTAAAGAGAAATAATAATTATTGATATTTTTTAAATCTAAATTGTGTTTTAGAAATTAATAATGGTTTTATAATAAATAGAAAATATTATTATATTCAATATTGATAATAATCAATGTAAAGATAAATAATAATTATACAAATAAAAAACTATTTGTAATATATATAAAGAGATGGGATACATACATATTCAATTTGGAATGTGACACTAATTGTTAAAAGACGAAAGAAGATATTTCTTAAACATTATTCATTTGATTAATATTTTTTTATTAATTAATAATAAAGAGACGGGATATATAAATATTCAATTTGGAATGGGATAGTGTTGGGTGTGTTTTATATTCTTTGCATGTGTGTGTGTGGGTGCGTCAGATACGACAACTGCGTCTGACGATCCCTTCACCTAGAGCTCTGCCGTGTGCGTCGGGCGCTTTCCAAGGGGGGTCCCAGGGGGGGCAGGTATGCCCCCCTCCGGGTTACGCGCAGCGTTCGGGGCAACACCCTGAAATTTTTTTTTGGGCGGTTTTTGCTATTTTTAGCGGATTTTGCTATTTTTAGCTGATTTGTAAATTAATCCCAGATTAAGGGATTAGGGTTTTAGTATCTACGAAATACCTAAAAACATTGTATATATTGTATGGCGAATGGTGAAATTCGATATAATGAAAATAAGAAAGGTTTTCCCAGTTGAGGGTTTCCGGTAAAAATCTCTGTGTACTCTGTGTATGAGCCATTGATTAATT
>ML791109.1:32149-57880 GCA_009831015.1 Picea engelmannii | reverse complement strand
TGGTAATCACTTCATTTATGTAGTGTTGTATGTTGATGACATGTTGTTGGTAGGAAATAACATGGATGTTATCAAGGAGGTGAAATCGCAGCTATCCTCCAAATTTGACATGAAGGATCTCAGTGTTTCTAACTTCATTCTGGGAATGGAGATTAAAAGAGATCGTGAAAATAGGAAACTCTAGTTGAATCAAAGAAAATATGTTGAAATGATATTACAGAGGTTTAATATGCATGGAAGTAAACCGATCAAGGTTCCTACTCCTATAGGTGTAAAGTTATCTGTAGATCAGTGTCCCAAGACACAGGAAGAAGAAGAGGACATGTCCCATGTTCCATATGCCAGTGCAGTTGGCAGTTTGATGTATGGATTGGTTTGTACTAGACCGGATATTGCACATGCAGTGGGAGTTTTGAGCAGGTATATTTCAAAACCAGGGAAGGAGCATTGGACAACAGTAAAGAGGGTCTTCAGGTATCTTCGTGGCACCACCAATTATGGATTATGCTACCAAGGAAGACCGGGATTGGACAGAGTGGTGGACATACATGGATTTGTTGATGCAGACTGGGATGGAGATTTGGATCGCAAAAGATCTACAAGTGGGTATGTGTTTAACCTATTTGGAGGAGCAATCAGTTGGATGAGCAAAAGACAGGCTGTAGTAGCACTCTCAACTACAAAAGCTAAATACATGGCAGCCACTCATGCAAGCAAGGAAGCAGTATGGTTACAAAGGTTGTGTTCAGGTATTGGGTTGGTACAACAAGCAGTGAGACTAGACTGTGACAGTCGGAGTGCAATAGTCCTGGCAAAGAACCCAGCTTATCATTCGAAGATAAAGCATATTGATGTTTAGTATCACTTTGTGAGAGACATGGTTGAGGAAAAGAAGGTGTTGTTGGAAAAGGTTGACACTTTGAAGAATGTTGCAGATTCATTGACAAAGTATGTGAGCACATAAAAGTTCTCTTGGTGTAGAGTAACAATGGGCATTGCTGCCCTAGATTGTTGACTATATAATTCCCTAGACCCCTGGATGCAAAGAAAACAACAAGTGGGAGAATGTTGGGTGTGTGTTATATTCTTTGCATGTGTGTGTGTGTGTGGGTGCGTCAGATACGACAACTGCGTCTGACGATCCCTTCACCTAGATATTTGTCGTGTGTTTCGGGCACTTTCCTAGGGGGGTCCCAGGGGGGGGCAAGTATGCCCCCCCGGGTTACGCGCAGCGTTCGGGGCAGCGCCCCAAATTTTTTTTTTGGGCGGTTTTTGCTATTTTTAGCTGATTTGTAAATTAATCCCAGATTAAGGGATTAGGGTTTTGGTATCTACGAAATACCTAAAAACATTGTATATATTGTATGGCGAATGGTGAAATTCAATATAATGAAAATAAAAAAGGTTTTCCCGGTTGAGGGTTTCCGGTAAAAATCTCTGTGTACTCTGTGTATGAGCCATTGATTAATTTTTGTATTGCTTAAGAATCTATATGCATTGCTTTACTTCGCAGGTTTAAAACTTACAGATAGCGATTGTTAAAAGATGCAAGAAGATATTTCCAAAACAATATTCACTTGGGTAAACCCTTTGTAGGATTAACTTAACTATGAATCACTTTTATAATGTGAGTAATTAACAACTCTAAGCTTAGTTATGACTCATAAATATAACAAACAACTCTCCACAACTAGCAACTTGGTGCATCTCAAGTTTCAATCATTATTAAGTTAGTCACTTAATGACCTAGACATTAGATTAATGTGCTTATGAACAAAATAACTAATGCATAATTTAAGTTGTTTCCAGGTACATAACATGTGAACCTCCATTTAGTAAAGCTTTTATCTTAAAGCTATTTCTAATCTCATAATTGATCACTTTTTAACTACTTAATATATGCAGGGCACCTATCGATATGAACATAACCTTTATTGTATTGGACCAATAATAGCACATGGAAACCGACAACTAACATATACAATTAGTACATTCATTTTGTCTATATGATTTTTCAAGTCACCCGCTATGTTGGGGTCACAACATACCCTTCTTTCCTCACGTGTTAGCATGGAACATAAGGGAGAGCCAAATAAAAATTCTCTTGTTACTTGAATTTTGCTCTTGTAGCCATATCGGTAGGATAAAGTGATTTACCAAACACCATTGACTTGATACCACTACATTCGCTCCCTAGAGATTTCAACCATTGACTTGCTACCACTACATTCCCTCCCTTCTTGGGGATTCTTTTGATGTGCATTTTCTGGATGAAAACTTGTTACATCAAAATTCTAGGGTAGGCAATTATGATACTCTGTCTAATGCTTACAGTTCATTGAGGTGTCTAACAACAATAGAGTACATAAGAAATAATCTTGATCTAACTTGTTGCACGTAGTTTCAAGATAAGTTCGACTTCAATAGACAATTTTGCAATGTTGAAGCAAATGAGTTCTTTATTTTCTAAAATGTATAGAACCATTTTGCAATGTTCAAGCAAATGTTTTTTTATTTTTATTTTTTAATTTTCTAAAATGTATACAAGTTTTGATATATGAGGAATACACTAATTAGAAATGTTAAAATTAAAAGTCTTTTTTTATTTCTAAATATAAAATTGAAAATATTTAAAAAAACCTTCAATTTATGCAATTATTGCACCGATATTAGCGAGGTTCTCTACAACCTAGTATGGGGGAGATGTTGAGGCATTAGTGTGGTTCTAGCGTTATGTTAAATAACACTCATTTTTTTAACTAAACAAAAAGCTTGCATAGTTTTTCCTTGCTTGCAAGCTCATAAACCCCCTAGAATCTCTAGGGCACTCAACAAGAGCTCAACATGTCACTTGCGGGAACTGAACTTGGGTGGGTAGGATAACAATCATTCCTCCCAACCACCTGAGCTAAACCCTATTGACTCTCACAAAATCACATTGTATATATGCATGTTCTCATAGACTTACAACTCAAATGTGAATAAGGCAAATAAGGTTTTCTTGATAACTTTTAAGATAATCAAAGTGTGTGCATAAAAGACATTTTAGACAAAATGATAAGAAGTGTCCACAACCTTAGTAAGAGTCTTAGAGTCTTAAGACTAAAATTTCCCTAAATTATACTACAAAATTTTCATTCATGCTTAATAATATAACATAAAAATCGATAGTCATTAAGAGAAATAAGTGTATCTAGTTGTCATGTACATTCATAATAGTCTAGAAAACAAGAGTCACAATTTATGTTCTCAAGGGAATCATATCTACATTTAGAGGTAGGTCATCATGATCCTTGGGGGTGGCCTACCTAACACACAATTTTCCTTGAGAACTTTGTTATTTCTCATTTTGAAAATATATAGTCACTTTCATTACATTTGTCAATTACATTCATTGCATTACTTGATTGTAAATCCCTAGTAATGTTCCTTCAAATTTTATTTATTATAAATTGTGGTAAGTAACTCTGGCTCGCCTAGTTCGATTTTCTTTAGGTTTAATTGGGAGAAGTTGGAACTAAGTTTATCTAGTCACTATTAAACCTACAAAAACAATAAAAATATTAAGAATCTACTTTCGATCAAGATAATTTTAATTAGTCACTTGCTTTCAAATCACTATGATCTTGAGCTATGCATCTTTTCCTTGCAACTGTGTTCTACTTTTTAAATAATTTTTTTTATTATTAAAGCAAATAGCTTTTATTGTGTGTTGTAATTCATTTGTAAAGTAATCTTGTTCCATTTTTATTCGAATTTTTCATAAGAGGAAGGTACTAAATGCACCAAATCATTTTGCACTATATCATAAAAGTTAATGATATAGTGCAAAATATTTTGTTTATGGTGAACATTGATTTTTTTTGTGTAAACCCCCTAGAATCTTCAAGGATCTCAACAAGATCTCAACATGTAACTTGCGGGAATTAAACATGGGTGGGGAGGATAACAATCATTCCTCCCAACCACTTGAGCTAAACCTTATTGACTCTCACAAGATCATATTATATATATATGCATGTTCTCATAGACTTACAACTCAAATGTGAATAAGGCAAATAAGGTTTTCTTGATAACTTTTAAGATAATCAAATTGTGTGCACATAAGACATTATAGACAAAAGGATAAGAAGCGTCCACAACCTTAGTAAGAGTCTTAGAGTCTTAAGAGTAAAATTTCCCTAAATTATTGTACACAATTCTCATTCATGCTTAACAATATAACATAAAAATTGATAGTCACTAAAAGCAATAAGTGTAGCTAGTTGTCGTGTACATTCATAATAGTCTAGAAAACAATAGTCCCAATTTATGTTCTTAAGGGAATCATCCCTGCATTTAGAGGTAGGTCTTCATGATATTTGGGGGTGACCTACCTAACACAAAATTTGCCTTGAGAACTTTGTTATTTCTCATTTTGACAATATATTGTCACTTTCATTGTTGCATTTGTCAATTACATTCATTGCATTACTTGATTGTAAAGCCCTAGTAATGTTCCTTCAAATTCTATTTATTATAAATTGTGGTAAGTAACTCTGGCTGGCCTACTTCGATTTTTTTTAGGTTTAATTAGGAGAAGTTAGAATTAAGTCTATCTAGTCATTATTAAGCCTACACAAACAATAATAATATTAACAATGTGTTTTAGATCAAGATATTTTTAATTAGTCAAGCTCTCAAATCACTATGATCTTGAGCTACGCATTGTTTCCTTGCAAATGCGTTCTATTTTTTTAACAATTGTTTTTATTATTAAAAAAAAGAGCTTTTATTGTGTGTTGTAATTTATTTGTAAACTAATCTTGTTCTATTTTTTTTTCATTTTTTTTCATAAGAGGTAGGTACTAAGAAACTTTGCTCCTCATTCTACTTGTTTCTATTTGCAATTTATTCCATGTTGTTTCATATCATTATATGTAATGTAATTTACTCCCACCTTTAACATACTATTATTGATACATTTACTAATAGTTATTTAAATAAATGCAACTTGTTCATTTTGAAGTGCACTATCACTTAAATCAATGCACTAAATTGTTTTGCACTATATCATAAAAGTTAATGATATAGTGAAAAATATTTTATTTATGACAGACATTGATTTTTTTGTATATGTGTGTGTGTGTGTGTGTGTGAGGACGTTAACCATCATCATCATATATAATGTTAATATTGAAATATTTTATTTATGTCTGATATTGAAATATTCTTTTTTATTATTAATATTTTTTAAATGTTACATTTCAACTCCATATTGAACACAGAAGGAATTACTCATCAACCTCATTCTAGGCTATAGAAAGTGTCTTTTTAGTTTCAATAATAATAATAATAATCTAATTTTAAGGTCACGACCAAGCCAGACACCAAATTGGTGTATGAGACCCCCTTGTTTGTGGGACAAGGGACCCCCTTCTCCCAACGATTTGTCTGGTAAAGTATACAGAGGTATACATACCCTACCCCCCTCTAGATTTGAACTTGTGACCTCTTAGGAGAAAACACATGTTCTTAACCATTAGGCCCACTCAAGCCTGAGTGGGCCTAAACGTTAAGAACATGCATTTCCTCCTAAGAGATCACAAGTTCAAATCCATAGGGGGTAGGGTATGCATACCTCTGTCGACTTTACCAGCCAAATTGTTGTGTGGAGGGGGTCCCTTTCCCCACAAACAAGGGGTCTCATACACTAATTTGGTGTTTGGCTTGGTCGTGACCTTAAAATTAGATTATATTATAGCATTGAAGGATTTACACACCTTCATCACTCTAATAAGTAGAAAGCAAGTATTAATGGAATACTATTTTTTTTTACTTTCAATTAGTGTCACGCTCTTTCACTCTCTCTATTTATATAAAATTGATATCGAATTATTTTACTTAAGGTAGATCTTGAAATATTTTATTTATGGCCCATATCGAAATATTTTTTGTTATTGATATATTTTTGAAATGCCACATGTCAAATCCATGTTGAGCAAGGAAGGAATTACACATCTCCCTCATACCGGGCTCTAGAAAGCACCTTTCGATGCAATTCATTAATTAATGTTAATGCAATACGTATTGTCTGGCCTATTGTTGTTGCTACTGTACATTTAATGAATACCTCGGTGAAGCAGAAGTTGAAGAAGAAAGTGATAATTCGAGCTGCCATTTTAAATTCCATGGATGCATTGCCTTTAAGTCTTAGTTTATAGAGGCCATGAGAAATTCCTCTTAAACCATATGGAAGTCGATAATCACATTTATTACTCACAATGAAAATTGATCGATCATAACTTCAATGATAAGGACCACAGAATAACATTTTTTGGCTCTATCTGTAGAAGATTTTCCTTTTATGTGCAGTTCGATAGCTAAATATTAAGCCTATGATGCATTTATCCACAACCATTAACTTAGAGAACTTTAGATGCAGCTATAAACTTAATATTGGCCAAGAAGCACCTCTCCTTAGCCCATGTCAGATATTTAGCTAGAGGCGCCCCTTCTTATCATTAACATCAGTGGAGGTTAGTTGCTTCGTTAATTATTCCCCTATGTTTTTCTGGGATGAAATTGGTGGTGGATTTTGAGAGGTTCTCAATGCTAGCAAAAGATTTTAAAAAGGGGAATTGGAGCCATTTTTATCGATATCACCAAAGTTTAGAATGCATGGAAAACCATAACCACCCAAGGTGTTTCCCTTTGCATGATATTATGAACATATGTCACATCTTACAAAGACAAGAGGCCCTTATCACAGACAATAGGACTTATATTTTCTTTGCAATACGTATAATTCATGCCCATGGGGTAAATCATAACAATGGGGTTATAGTGGGTTAGGTGGAAAACATACAATTATATTGGGTTGTCAAATCAGGGCATCTCCTTCACTAGGGAAAGTGGATTACCAAGAGTTAGATTCATCAGAAGTCTCCCCATATAATGGAGGAACTTGACGCAATGGGGATTGTTGTATCCTAAGGGGAGAGGACTGGTCCAAGTGGACTGGTGGCCACCCATCTCTTTCACTAACTCATAATGGTTTTATATCTTAGCAATTATACTATATCTTTGTAGGGCCTAAACTTCTGACACGTTTTTCGGGCATTTTCCGTGCATTTTTGGCAATTGACATGGCCTAACAATGGGAGACCTGTGAAACAAAAAGCATGGAACAATCTTTGTAATGGTCCAAGAAACACCCCCAAATTTTTTTGTGTGTGAACGCATGACCCTGAGAAGTCAATGCATCAACTAGCCCCCTTAGGGCACACATTCCTTTTTCCACCTCATCTATCAGGGTTAGGGATTTTTTTATTTAGGGTTTTTGCCTCTTAGGGTTTTATACTTTATGTTTAAAGGCCATTTCAACCTCTTATAATGGGATTCTTACGAATGAGCATAGTTGACATATCTCTCTTTAAAGATAATTTATCACCATTATAGCTAGTTTGTATTGCTTTGCATATAATACTATTTTTCTATCTCATTTATTAAAAGGGTTTGGGTTTCACTATAAAATTGTGCTCTCTACAATAACTCTGTGTGATTCTGCCTATATTTCTATCTTCATTTTGTTCTCCACATAATTTGGTTTAGAGAGGGATATTGTGTCAATGGGTAACCATGTCAAGTTTCATAAGTAATAGGGGGTATATGCATTATGAGGTTGTAGTGCTTAAGTGTTATGGTATATTAGGATACTATGTATGACTTGGGTTAGGTGTTTTGAGGATAGGTATTTATTTTATTATTATAATTTTCATGGTTAGGGGGTTATTTAATTGTCGAGGCTTAATGGATTAAGGGGTTTATGGATTATGTGTAAGGTTTTTCTTTGGTTCGTTGGGTGCATTAGGGGTTAGACATTAAGGTGTTAAGGGAAATGGATGGTCTTGTTACCCCTCAGTTTCACTTTAGTGTACCTCATTTTCTTCGCCAGATATGTTTCAACATATGATCATATCTTGTGCCTATCTTGAGATGATGTCAGGGCCCAAAGTTTTATGATGAACTGTGCCATCACGATGACTTGTATTATGTATCATGATTAGACAAAAGTGTGACCATTGTGTCTTATAATAGTAATAGACCATGCTTAGTGATATATGCAAAGTGTTGTTTTGTAAGGTGCCATAAGGAAATATGTAGAGTAGCAACACAATGATTAAATTACAAGAACTAACATAAAGAAACAAAATAGTAAGCATAATGACATGATAGATCCAAAAGATGATACCTTTATTATATTGAGAGAAAATTTCACTTAAATATTCGAGGGGGAAACCTCCAACAGAGAATAACTTGAGTACAAATGATTTCATAAGACAACCGTTTTCATGATTTCTACCCCTATTTATACTATTTCTATCTTTTTGAGAAAAATCAAGAGGAAGAACTTTCTAGATGTCGAACCTTCCATCAAGTCTTCTTACATTAGATGTATTCACATTAGAACATAGGTATTATTTAATAATGACAGCCTTTATTACATAGAAAAACATATTGTTTTATCTACTTGAGGGGTTAGGGAGGTTAGGACCCTAACATGCCCTCCCACTTAAATAAAATCCTTGTCCTCAAATCTTGAGATGTGGGAAGTGTTATAGAATGGGAGTTGGCTCCCATGTATTATCCTTTGGTTGTGTATCCTTACATTGTACTAAAATTTCTTGAATTGTGCATTGACGGAGACGACGCCCACGTTGGGCTAGGACTGCTTGTGGCTGCAACCAAATGGAACCTTCTTCATCCAATTCATGGAAACTAGTTTGAATCTAGCACTTAGTTGCAATCACTTTCTTTAAGCAAGAAACATGAAAAACTAGATGGAGCTTAGAGTGGCTGGGAAGGGATAACTTGTAAACCACAGGCTCTACGTGCTTGAGGATTGTATAAGAGCCATACAAATTTGGAGCAAGTTTCTAGTAGTGATTTGTTTTGAGGGAAGTTTTCTTATAAGGTTTTAGACGAAGAAACACTTGATCCCCTTCAACAAAATGGTATTCAGAATGGAATTGATCATCTTGTTGCTTCATTCGATTATGAGCCATGACCAAATTCTCTTTGAGAGTACGTAGAATGTCAACTGAGAATGTAAGGGTTTTTTCCACCTCTTGGACCTTGGAGACACCAGGCAGGTAAGATAATATGGAGGGTGGCGTTTGACCATAGATATCCTCAAAGGGAGTCATGTGAGTAGCACCATGGTAAGATGTATTGTAGCACCCTTCATCTAGTGGTAACCATTGAACTCATTGAGATTGTTGTTCGGATGCAAAGCACTGCAAATATGTTTCTAAGAACTTGTTGACAAATTCAGTTTGACCATTATTCTGAGGGTGATAGTCAGTTCTGAGATGAAATTGGGTGCCCTAGAGCCTGAAAAATTATTTCTATAACTTGCTTCTGAAAGTTGGATCACGATCGGAGACAATAGAGTGGGGAATTCCATGGAGTTTGAAGATATTGTCCATGAAAACTTGAGCCACCATGGAGACTTTGAATGGGTGTTGGAAGGCATGCAAATGAGCATATTTAGAAAGGATATCAACCACAACCATGGTGACTTATTTATTTCCATATTTGTGTAATATGACAATGAATTCCATAGAGATATCGATCCATATAACATATGGAATGGGAAGAGATTGTAGTGTGCATGGAGTTTTCATTGTTTCCCCCTTGTTGCATTGGAAAGTATCACATTCAGCCACAAAAGTGTGTATGTATTGCTTCATGCCTTCCCAGAAAAAAGAATGTTTGATCCATTCATATGTTTTGTGAAATAAAAAATTCCCTGTCGTTGGAAAAACATGAAGTTTAGAGAGCACAGTGGATTTAAAGTGGGACTATTTGCTCAAATACAGACAAACTTTATAGTGAAGCTCCTCATTTTCCCAAGAGTATCCTGGAGATGCATTAGTGTCTTGTTGCAATCATTGGATCATGATAGAAGGTTTGGGATCTTGGAGCCATTCATGATGAACTTCCTTTAACCAATCGACTACAATGAAGGGAAGTGAAAAGAGGGACCCTTATTTTTCATATTTATTGGAAAGAGCATCAACAACCACATTCTCTTTTCCCTTCTTGTAAATGATCTCATAATCATAGTTGAACATTTTGATCAACCACTTTTTTTGCTCCAAGGATGAAATTATTTATTCCAAATAATATTTGAGTCTATGATGATCAATTCTAATTTGGAAGCGTTTCCCAAGAAAGTAAGGACGTGAGATATCCAATGCATGAAAAATAGCCTACATTTCTTTTTTATAGGTGGATTTTCCCAAGTGTCTCTCATAAAGTTGTTTACTAGTGAAGGACAATGGTCTACCTTATTGCATGAGAACTGCCCCAATGCCTTTCCCAAAGGTGTCACACTCCAAAAAAAAAGTATTTGTGATGTCAGCCCCCCTTCTCCTTAGGTTGCATGACCTCCCAGTCAAGAATCTTAAATTATCGGAGTTGAATTAGCTCTCTAAATCCTTAATGGTCTCGCTTGTAAATAACCACAGGTCTCTTCAGTCTTTCAGTGCAAGTTCTATGACACTTACGATCTCTCCCTTCGCAATACTGAGCGATTAGTGTTCAGGCGCTAGCTCCTCCTCCGTTATCTCCTTCCCGCATATGACCTCGAGTTATGTCCACACACAATTGTGGGCACAGTCGAAAGTGGTTTGGGATCAATCCAATTTTCTCCCTACAATTCACCACCAAACGCCACACGTCCAATTTGCAATACCACGGTTTCTATTGCGGCCCACTCTCAAGTTTTTAAATTCTAAGCACTTTCCATTCCCGTAATCCTTCGTAACCATCGATCTCATAGTCTCGATGGTGCTTCTGAATGGATGGCTCAGACTTGTCCTTTCCAAATCTACGGATCAGATTTAACCCTTCTAAAGCAACGACTGTGATTTATTTCGTGGTTCGAACTTTGGGAATTTCGACTTTCAACCTTTGCTTTCCTCCGAAATGCATGGATTCTTTCCATGTGTCCTCTAGAATCGGATGGCTATAATTTAATTTGAACTATCCAACGGTTGATGTTTATTTCAGCCCTCCAGCTCTCTGGGCTTCGGGAGTTTCAAGTCTCAATCTGAAAATCTTGAAGTGATTTCTCTGGAGTTCATAATCTATCGCCACGTATCCTTATGGATTAGACGGTTCAGATCTCCTTCGAGTCTTTGGGTTTCGACAATCTCAATTCTCAATTGAAACCCAATTGCAATTTACCCGAAGCTCCCAATCTGTTGACACATTTTCTCCTTAAATCAATGGCCCTTGTCTCCTTCGGAACTTCGACGATCTCTCCTCCTATGTATACAAAGATTTTAAAGTTCGTGCACTTTTCCTAAATCCAACGGTCTGAAATAATTCAGGTCCTCTTGGATAGATCTTCACCCTTCACCTTGCCCAACCTTCGCAAATTCTTCTTCTGAAATATTTCTTCGATACTTAGTCTATTTCTAGTCTTGTGCACTCCTTGCAATTGACCTTTGCACTTTCTTGCGAGAAAAACCTGAGTTATTTCTCAAATTCAAAGACTTCGCCTACACACTCCTTGCGCTTAATATGCACACTCTGCATACAAAAGTTTCATGCTATCTCTTCTGAGCTTCGAGTCGAACAAGACTCTCTTGCACGCATTCCTTGCGTTCAATATGAAATCCTTGCATAACTTACAGAAGAGAAACAATTGAAACTTATTCAATTCTTCATAAATTCATCCATTCACCATGAACATCATACATCCACAAAATTCATAAAAACAATAAACTTGTAAACAATATCAACACTGTACAACTAGATCAACTTCCTATGTTCTATTCATTCCAAAAAAAACATGATTACACCTCTATCTCTTACATTCATTACAATTAGAAAACTTATCTAAGGACCCAGAGCTCCCTCGCTCTTCTTCCTCCTATCTAAGTTCTATCACCTTCTACTCTAGTGGTTACCTACTCAACTTAATTAAATGTAACCTAATGACTAATCAGGGAAAATATCCTACACATGTATTTACAATTGTGTAAGGATTTACAATCGCTCTGTCATTTCAAACGGTGGCCCGACTTTACATACAACTAATTTAATTAACGAGAAATTCAAAAAATCTCCACACTGCTACCAAGTTGGTTAAGAGTCGGTTTGGTTCTTTCAATGCATGAAGTGTCGAGTTCGCTTTCACGTCCACTTTTCTTGATTTGATAGCGATGCTCCTGCATCATACTCCTCTGGCCAAAATATTCATGGACTCCTATCCATGAGCTCTTGCACTGTTTTTCCATGCTTCAAAATATCAAGTTCAGTTACCCAACTTGAATCTTCCACTGGGTGATCCTTCCACTTCACTAAATATTCAGGGTGCATATTTCTTCTGGCTTTCCTTCCAACTCTTTGTTCCAAAATTTTCTCCATCTAAGGTTTTTCTACTCTGGGCATCTGTTATTCCCAGTGAATCTCTTCCTGATCATCTAAATCTCCTGCGTCGTCTCTGTTATAAGGATACAGGTCTGCAACGTTGAATATCGGTGATATCCCAACATTGTCTGGCAACTTGATCTCATAAGCATTTGCTGCAATTTTTCTAAGGATCTTGCATGGTCCTATCTTCTTGATCTTCAACTTCTTATATGTTCCTCTTGGAAACCTTTCCTTTCTCAGATGATATAAAACTTCATCTCGCACTTCAAATTGAACTTCCCTTCTTTTCTGATCAACTCTGTCCTTACACTTTTGATTACTATCATGTATCAACCTCCTAACTTGATAATGAATTCTTTACATTTATGTAGAAAAATCTTCTGCTTTAGCACTCCTGAATTCATCTTGATTCAATTCTGTCAATTCTACAACCCCTCTTAGTTGTCTTCCATATACTATCTCAAATGGACTTTTTTCAGTGCTCCTGTTAACTGAATTGTTAAATGCAAATTTTGCCTGTGCCAGAATTCGATCCCACTGATGACCATGTTCAGTGACTAAACTCCTTAACAAATTTCCTAGACTCATGTTCACCACTTCAGTCTGTCCATTTGTCTGAGGGTTACATGTTGAACTAAAAGATAAATTAGTTCTCAGCCTCTTCCATAGAGTCCTCCAAAAGTGTCCTACAAACTTAGTGTCCATGTCTGAAACTATACTTCTGGGAAATCCATGTAATCTCACAACTTCTTTGAAAAACAAATTGGTTATATGTGTAGCATCATTTGTTTTATGGCATGGTATGAAATGTTCCATCTTAGAGAATCTATCGACCACACCGAATATGGAATCATTTCCCTTCTGGGTTCTAAGTAATC
Organism: Picea engelmannii; assembly: GCA_009831015.1. NCBI lineage: Eukaryota > Viridiplantae > Streptophyta > Pinopsida > Pinales > Pinaceae > Picea > Picea engelmannii. The sequence continues at coordinate 44,573 of ML791109.1, read as the reverse complement.
CCAATACAAAATCCATACTAATTGCATCCCAAGGCCTTTCTGGAATAGGCAATGGCTGATACAACTCAGTATTTTGTTTCTTCCCTTTTGCATGTTGACAAATCTTACATATGTCTACAAATTTCTTCACATCTTCTCTCATACCTGGCCAATAATACAAACTATTTAGCTATGCAAATGTTTTGTCATGACCGAAATGTCCGGCTAGACCTCCACTATGTTTTGCTTTCAATAAATTATCTCTCATTGAACATATTGGTATGCACAATTGGTTTCCTTTGAACAAATATTCATCCTAGATTAAATATTCTGCCCATAAATTGTTATCCCTCAACAAAGAATTTTCATATGCTTCATAAGCCTCCTTAAGATCTAGATCTTCCAGATACATTTCCTTAAGGTGCTCAAACCCTAAGGTCTTCACTTGAAATTCTTGTATAACCAAACTCCTCCTGCTCAAAGCATCCACAACTTTATTAACACTTCCAAAAATATGTTTAATGACAAAAGTAAAATTCTGCATGAATTCTACCCATTTAGCATGCTTCCGATTCAACTTCTCTTGCCTAGTAATAAATTGCAAAGCTTGATTATCACTATACAAGACAAACTCTTTTGGAATTAAATAATGACTCCATTTCTTCAAAGCTTGAATCACTACATAAAAATACTTGTCATACATAGAATATTTCTCCTTAGTGTCATTCAACTTTTCACTAAAATAAGCAACTGGCCTATTATCTTGACTCAAAACTACTCCAATGTCTATTCCACTTGCATCACACCTCACCTGATTTTTTTTTCCAAAATATGGTAAAACCAAAATTAGTTGTTTTGTTATCTTCTTTTTCAACACTCTGAATATTTTCTCAGCCTCATATGTCCAATTAAAAGACTTGTGTTTCTTCTTCACAGTGTCCATTATGGGTGCACATATACCACTAAAATTGCTGATAAACTTTCTATAAAAACTTGCTAACCCATGGAAACTTCTCACCTCAAATATGCTCCTTGGTGACGACCATTCTTTGATTTCTCTCACCTTCTCTGGATCCATCTTTAATTCATTTGAAAAAATCACAAAACCTAAATATATGAGTTATGTCTTCATAAAATAAATTTTCTTCAAGTTTATTAACAACTTTCCCTGCTACAACCTCCTCATCACTAATGTCAAATGATTTAAATGTTCTTCCTCTGTTTTGTTGAAAACTAATATATCATCCAGATATACAATGACAAATTTACCTATGAAGTCTTTCAATACCTCATTCATCAACCTCATAAATGTACTTGGAGCATTTGTCAATCCAAATGGCATGACTAGCCATTCAAACAAACCTTCATTTGTCTTGAATGTTGTCTTCCACTCATCTCCCTCTCTCATTCTTATTTGATGATATCCACTCTTCAAGTCTATTTTTGAAAAATAGCTTGCTCCACTCAAACAATCCATCAAATCATCCATCCTGTGTAAAGGGAACCTATAATTTATGGTAATCTTATTGATGGCTCTAGAATCTGTACACATTCTCCATCTTGCATCCTTCTTTGGACTTAATATAGTTGGCACTGCACATGGACTTAGACTTTCCCTAACTAAACCTTTATCCAACAACTCTTGAACTTGCTTCTTAACCTCTTCATTCTCTCGAGGTGTCATCCTATACGTCGCTTTGTTTGGCAAACTGACTCTTGGAATCAAGTCAATATGGTGGCTAATACTCCTAATGGGTGGTAATGAGTGAGGCAACTCATCCACTACTATGTCAGCAAAATTCTCTAAAAAATCTTGGATTTCTTCAGGTAAATCATTCATAGAAGTATTGGTAAGGATAACTCTCGGCTTCCTCACTACAACAAATTGCATTTCTTGATATTTCTTGATATCCTTCAATAATTCCTTCCCACTCATGAGAAGTATTCATTTGTTGGGTTCTTCCTTTTCTTTCTTCTCTTCTATTGGCAGTAACATGTGGGTTCTACCATTTTTTTCCAGAGTATAAGTATTTTTCCTCCCATCATGAATGACATTCCTATGAAACTGCCATGGTCTCCCCAACAAAACATGACAAACATCCATGGAAATTACATCACACAGAATTTCATCTTTATAGCCTCCTATTTTAAATTCAACTTTGCATTGTTGACTTACCATTACTTGATGTCCTTTCTGCAACCACAAAACTTTATATGGACTTGGGTGTGCAGTTGTCTCCAGCTCCAATTTCTCCACCATTTCTGTAGATACTAAATTATCAGTGCTCTCACTATCTATAATCATCTTGCAAAATTTGTCCTTTGTTTTACAAGCAGTCATGAACAACATCGTTCGTTGAATTGAATCTTCTATTTATTTCTCTGGCTTTAGAAGAACTTTCCTCATCATAAGGTTTTGTCCTCCTTCTGCTGCCTCTGCTTCCACATTCTCCTGGGGTTAATAAATGTGTGATTCTCCTCCTCCTTCTTTCTTCCTCTCGGGGCATTCCCAAGACATGTGTCCTATCTTTCCACATGCATAACATTTAACTCCACCTCCTCTATGTCTTCCTCTTCCTCGAGGAAAAGAATTTCTCCCACCAAACGGTCTTCTTTGGGAACTTACTCTCCTTTCAAGGTGACCATATGATTTCTCATTCTCATCCTTATTTTTTGGTGCCTTATCATATAAAATCCCCTTACCTCTATTTAAGCCTCTGCTTTTGTTTCGTTGACTCTGGTTCGTGGCCAACTTTTCTTCCGCCTTCAATGCAATCTGATAAGCATCTTCCCACTGTTCTTATGGTCATCATACTAATCTCATCCTAGATTTCATACCTCAAGCCATTTATATACCTGGAAACTTTTCATCATCCTTCTCCCTTTGTCCAGTCCTAATATTCAGCCTATAGAATTCTTTTGTATACTCTTTCATTGTCATACCCCTCTATCTCATGTTCTGCAACTTTCTGAACAAATTTATCTGGTAATCCTTAGGTATGAATTTAGCCTTCAGTTTGGATACCATCCTATCAGAAGAGGGAACCATCGGGCGGGCTGTAGACACAGGGTATGCTTTTATTCTATGGGTCAAAAAATTGTTGAGTAAAGTTATGGTTTTATTTATTTGCGTTCTTTCTTCTGTTTGGTTCAGTTTCCAGTGTCAGTATGTTTTCTTCTCATCTTTTATGGGGACTAGGGGAGATTCAAGTTGAGAAGAAGAAGGTTGAAAGATACATACGGGGATTGGTACGTTATTTTTCTTTCCTTTTTTATTTTGCTACCTTTTATTTGTTTCCCCTGCTTTTCTCTATTTTGATAGAAACTGAAAGTATGTAGCAAACAAATTCAAAATGACAGTTGAAGAGATAAAAGAAGTAATAGATGTTGAGTAGTATGAAATAGATACACAGTCCATTATACATGAAAACATTGGCATGGTTTTGCATAGCAATGGGATTTTTAGATTAGATGCATTCTCGTATACTGTTGGGGATTTCCTTTTCGATACATTCCAGGTTATATTTCATTTCCGGTATACTTCGACCGAGCTGCACAATGGATTGATAGATTATTTCTTGACCTGTTTTAAAAATGGCGATGTTGATGCTTTGCAGTCCTATGAATACGAACTGGAATCTGTTTTTTTTTGGCAGTTGCATGGAATACATGATGTCACTACGTATTTTTCAAAGATGCAGTTGTTTGCATCTCTAGTTTTGCCTAGACATCAGAGGGGACTTTGGGGAGATACATTTTGTATACAGTGGCTGTCTAACTGGCTGAATATATCAGTTGGCATATGGTCATTGACAAGAAAAACAATATATCTACTATTCAACAAAACTATATCTGACAATCCATATTACATCTTGTTCCATGATGCCAATGCCCTCAGTGGCCATTATGAACCACTGTTGTATAGAAAAATGTCCATATGCAATATAGAAGGTCCTCGTATTTACTTGTCTGTTATTTGCAAAGACCTTCAATCGCAATGGAAACAGATTTTGCATGGCATAGATTGCCATGGTTTACAGCTGGCAACAAATGTTGTGTCTAGCTGTGGAGATAGTCTGTTTAATGCAATTTGATGTTTAGTGGTAGCGGAGTTCAATGTTCAGTCGTTATGGCTTTACACTGTACAGTCCTTTTTCAATGCTATTATAGACGACAACCAACAGGATTTTAGGTGCTTGCATCAACACCTTTTCCCATATCTTGTAGAAAATATGCTGGCAGTTGGAAGTTGGCAGGAATACCTTGTGAACATGGTGCTTCCATATGAAAAAGGGAATATGGAGGGTTGCAGATTCTATTTGCAATGGTTGTCTATGATATTCAGGGTGAATATCCAGGTCTGGTCTCCCTCGCCAGATGGCACTGCCCATTCTTGGGTTACCGATTCAAATTACGATCGAACAATTGACATCCTCTCGTTGAAAACATATACAACACATATCCATTATGAACCTTTGTTTGGACATATCGGTAGTTCAGGGTTGATTGTCCATGCCACCCAAACGACATTGAATCTGCATACACGTGGAATGATTTTTAGTGAAAACGAGACTCCTCCCAGTTGCGATATGGGCAGACAGGGCTTGAACAAAAAAAAAATGCGTAGAATTCATGACAGTTGTGATGAGGCCATAGAGGGCTTAAACAAAAAACGTAGAGTAAGTTATCACAATTTGAAAAAAAATATTCGTCAAATTCATCCAACTTGTGATAAGGCCATAAAGGCCTTGAAAAAAAACCGTAAAGTAGTTTCTCAGAAGCTGGGTGAGAGAGAAATTCATCCCAGTTGCCACTAGCTCATCTTTCCCTTGGGCAAGAAACGTAGAGTAAGTTACCACAACTTGAAAAAGGTCATGCGCGAGAGAAAACAATACATTGTTACACTTCTTTTTAGAGAGAAACTCACATATCATAATGTAAATAAATTTGTTCGTGCAGAACAGAACATAAACAAGTATGATCACATATCCCAGAATGGTCATGAAACTATGCCAGTTCATGGTCTACAAGAAACACCATGCAGTAGTAGAAATGGAAACCAGGAAACAATTTCTACCCATACTTCCATGTGAAAGAAAAATGCGAGACAGAACTACATGAAACAAATGAAATACACTCCTTCCATTGCATGTGCAATTTGTGAACAAATGAATTTTTCAAAAAACAGTAAGCCTTTCATGCCTGATTTGCAAGTAGAATACCTTCGGTTGACAGCGCACGATAAACCATTTTCCAGTGGGAAAGCTTTTCTTCCATGTAAACGATCGCTTGAAAATGGAAAACTGCCACAATTTGCAACCCTTGACCGAATAAGATGTAATACACCACTAGCAGATGTAAGTGCACTTACAGAACTTGAGGAGAGACTTGTGTCTCTGCGAATTGCATTTTCTCAAATCAGACCTTGGAATATTCAAGGACAAATTCGCTGAGGAAATGAATTTTCCAACACTCTTCTATGGAGATCCATGTGGCACTAATATTACAGAACGATTCATTTATCACAAAATAGTTCGATGGGAGCTACTACATTCAAGCGGTTACTTCTCCTATCACATAACAAATTTGTTTTTCAAAACAATGCGCATAATAATAGAGAAATTTTGTCCTGCATGTGGGTCTGAATAAGAAAAGGCCAGTTACAAGGAAGAAATTTGTTGGCCAAGGATGTGAAGTACAAAGTAAACCTAGAAAATATTATGAAATCTGATATTGGATACATAGATTTCAAGAACATCCGCACCTCTCCTGACTATTTGCAACAAAACAATTTATTTTTTTTGCAATGATCCGGCAATTGGGCCCACCAACATTTTTCATCACATTTACAAGTGCAGAGCATTCCTGAGATCCATTGGTGGTTGTCGTATCTGACCTGCATAGGAACAGGAAACATAAAAAAGAAACCGATACACTGGAAAATAACAACATTGACAACCTCATAAGAAAAGACCCGATGACATGTACTCGCTACTATAGACATAGAATAAATGCTTTGAGACAATTGATATGCCATGATGAAACATTTTTCAGAAAAATATCGGACTATTTTTTTGTGACTGAATTCCACAATAGAGGAAATGAACATGACCATGCACTGTTGTGGATAGAGGGTGCATCGGTCTATGGAGCTGATAACAATTCAGAGATCGAACAATTTGTGGATAAATACATAACATGCAACACAAATCATTTGGATCCATAGCTTGCGAAAGTCCATAGACATTACCATACAAGAAGTTGTAGAAAACAAAAAAACTCGCATTGCAGATACAACTTTCCCATGCCGCCAATGAGAGCTACAAGAGTCATAGAGCCGATTAGTTTAGAGGACAATGTTGTTGTTGAGAAATCTAAATCCTTGTTCACATTTCTAGAACAAGGAGGATTTGACAAAATGATGAGCTCTGATTCCTTCTTGACACAGGTAAATCTATCAGAAGATGAGTACATCCAAGCCATACAATGTACACTTAGGCAACCAACACTTTTCCTTAAATGAAAATTCTCCCATATTTGGAACAACAGTTTCTCCAAGGACATGCCAGTTATGTGGAAAGAAAATACAGATGTGTAGTACATGCGGAATGCATATGTTGTAGCATCATACTATACCTCGTATATGACGAAGATTGACAAATCTATGACAAGTGCATTCAGAAGAATACACAAAGAACATGAAATAAGTCATATTGATGCCATAAAAATGATACGCACACTTGGAAATACATTGCTTAATCTTCAACAATTCTATGTTCAACAAGCAGTTCACATTGCACTTTCCTTGCCCCTCACCTGTAGTTCAAGAAAATGTGTCTTCATAAACACATCTCCACTTGAAAAACGCACATTTGTGCTTAAACCATCGGTTTTGCTGCAACAAGATCCTGACAATTCAGAGGACGTGGTATGTCACTCTATTATTGATTATTACGTCCATCAGCCATCTCCTATTAGGCATATCTTCTTAGCAGAATTCGTATCGCATTACAAAAAAAATGGTACACCCATACCAAAAAGAAAAAAACCCTCTGTGATACGGTTTGTCAAATAAAATAAACATTGTGACTATGAAAACTATTGTAGAGAAAAATTGTTGTTGTACGTTCCATTCGATGAAAACGAAGAGACGTTAATACATAACTTCTCTACATGGGAGGCTGCGTATGTTGCGTTAGAGACTATAGTGCACATCAATGAAGCTAGATTTACCTACAATGTTAATCCAACATGGGGCGATATAGAAGTTGCGCTTAATGACCTAGAAAACCCTGGCGATCATGATGAGACATTCAGAAACCCAAAAACAGCTAGAACTCCTTCCGAGTCCTATGACTTACAAGCCGATTTGCCTCGTCCTCCAGCGGCTGGAAGTGAGAAACGTATCAATCTTGATTTTCAAGTTACAAAACATCCTTTCCTAATTGAAAATAATAAATACCACAAAATAAGACGTTTGTTGAATCGTGAACAACAAACAATTCTAAAGGACATTTCTCTTAAGAAATGCTTGGACATAAACAATCCTGTTCACGTGTTCCTTACAGGCGGAGCAGGAACAGGCAAGACATTCACAACAAAAACATTGTTCCAAATGGTTATACGAATCTATGATTCAAACAATTCCTCTGATCCTATGAAACCAAAGGGCCTAATAGTTGCATACACAGGAAAAGCTGCATACAATGTTGGTGGAACAACAGTCCACTTTGCATTTTTAATGCCTTTTAACAAGTCACAGTTTCTTCCACTTAGCAAGGAAATGTTGGATACATTATCTAAGCTTTATGAGGAAATCCAACTTGTCTTTATAGATGAAGCATCTTTGATTGGGAGTCGGTTCTTGTATTCCATTGAAAACCAACTAAGAAGCATAAAACATGTGCAGACGAAATACTTCAGAAACATTGACATGATATTCTCTGGGGATCTTTACCAGGCACAACCCATCCAAGATTCTTTGATATTTGAACAACCTACCATTAACATGGAAACAATCACCCATGACTTTTGGAGAGACAATATTAAATGATTTGAGTTTCATACTACAATGCGCTAGACATATGAAACATTCATTGCAATTCTAAATAGAATGCACACAAATAGCCAAACATATGATGACTTGACCTATATCAATTTCAGGTGCTTACGGCCTGCACCAACAGACCCAACGTTCCCTTACCTGTTCTATTACCACTCTGTAATTTCTCAGGCTGAGGGAGAAATTGACAGAGGTAACTATTTCAACCACTTGGAATCTTGGATATAGCCCTCCAAGACTCAGAGAGGGATCTCTCTGTATGTTTTAGCTTGGTTTGGAAAAGGATATTAGGCTAGTTATGAGGGATCGGGGTTTTGGGTTTTTAAATGGTTGGGTTGGGACAACAAGGAGGGCCATTGGGAAAATGGGGTCTGTGCTTAAATATATGACTCACTTTCAGATCTAGACAAATCTCCTACACAAGGCAAGGTAGTGGAGATGTTGGATTGAATTAAGTTTTAATGGTGTCGAATGAGGAAGAAATAGGGGAGAAAAAAGCCAAGTAAAGGAGCATTTAAGAATTCCTAAAATTAGCTTTTAGAAGATAAACATAAAGATTATCAAGGACAGATGCAGAGTATTTCTCCAATAAATTATGCTCTATTAATTCTCCTTTGACAATAATAATTTGAAAACAAATGAAATGATAACTGGAAAAACACTTAACAGAGAAAAGAAACACCACCAACACCTCGACACAAGAATCATGTCAACAACTTGACTATTACTGATCGATCATTTAAAGATTACATNCTTTTATAATGAAACAATCCCTCTACTCATTGATTCGATGGAAAATAAATTCTAACAGAATCAAAATAAAGAATACCAAAAATAATAAAGTTGTTAGAACTCGGATTGCTGGAGATTTGTTGGAGTCAAATCTTCTTAGACTGGGAATGCTTGAAACTGTCATCTGCCACTTGTAAATTTGGATATCTTTCGACTACCATTTGTCTCCCAACTGCCGCCTTGAAATCTGGAAAATTGATTTTCTGCCACATATTCTGGAGATGATATTTTACTTGTTGGCTTTCCTCCTGTAAATGCTCAACCGTAATTTGAATGCCCAGATATGTTCCCTAAAATCTTGAAATAGTGAACGCTCTGAATATCTCTAGGGAGTACATAAAAGAGTCATATCTACCAAGAGACAGACCAAACAATTGTACGGTTTCCTTCAAAACTGAATGTGATGCCTCCTCATGAACGTTTCCTTTGACATTGTTGGGGAAAGTGAAGGCATTCCAATCTCCTCCAAAATAGTTGCAGCAGCAAATGTAATTTTCGATTTAAAATATTCCTCGGGAAACTATATTGATATCCAGAAGTTTGGATGCTTGATGTTGGACTGGGTTCTTTGCGCAGTGAGGAAGATCCCACATCGACCAACATACATATAAAAATAACTATCCACATTATCAAGTGCTCAATGATGCTCTCAATGCATATTTCACATGTTGGGACCCTCATGGCTTCTGCTTTAGCTTTGTGTAGCTTGACTCGTAATGTGTTGCGTGTTGATGACAGGTGTTGGATGCTCGGCTGGTATTTGAATGGTAACTGTAATGATATACATTCCAACGTCTAATACTTGGACTTTGTACATTATTCCAATCACTGATGCTACCATAGTTACCATCGGCCTGCCCGATTTCAATATGTTCATCTCTCTCTTTGACATAAAACCTGCACATTGAATGACAGTAAGCGATCGACCTTTGAGTGGGTGCATTTCTACTGTCTTATTCATCTGCAAATCAACGTTTTAACACCTCAGTATGTTGGTTAAATCTGAGCTTCGGGTATCTGGTGGCAAGTGTAAAACCTTTGTTGGCAACGACCCAATGGTATTTGACACCCGCGAGCTATTTCCCTCAACTATCTGGTCACACCTGGGTGATTCCTTTGACACCTACATGTTTCCTTAGGCACCTGGCGTTAGGGTTTTAAATCTGCATTTTTATATATTCAATGGATCATATCCCACATCATCGAATAAAACAAAGAGTTTGGTATTTATATTTACCAACATTTCCATCACATTTCGACGCGTTTGGCACATAGTAAACTTCTCCTTGGCGGATTGGCGCTTGGGTGCTAGGCTTTGTATTGTGATGTGTGTTGATATGTAGATGCTCGATAGCTTGTGGATATGGAGACTGGATTTTGTCCAATGTTGACATTTTGGTTAAAATTTTAATATAATCTTGTGCCCTGTGACAGACCCGAGAGTCACTTTGGCTCCAAAAATAGACCAAAAGTTGAATGTGGCACCAAACTTTGGCTACCCAATAACCAAATTAAAAAATGCAGAGTTTTTTCCCACGCAAAAACATGAGAGAAGAGTGATGAAAATCATTTATTTTACGATCATTTTGGAGAAGTGCCGATTCGAGTGTCGGACCATGATTTTATTCTTCCACAAATTACACGGTGAGGCTCGTTTGCTCTGCTTCCATTGTGACATTTGCGCAACTGAGCCATAATCTTTCTTGAAAGGCGTTCATTGATGAAGGATTTTGCCAAAAATAAATCTGGGAGATAATTCCAACACATAAAACCACCATTTATTTGTGACATCTTTGGAGAGGTACTGAGAGAATTTTTTCAACTTTGCATTTTCACTATGCGCCCTGAGCAATCTATGTTCTGCCCAAAATAGATATCAGTCAGACTACTGATTTCCCTATAAAATATAGGGTCCTAACATGTTCTACAGAAATAAGGATGTTGCAAAGCATAACAGCCACATGTTGTCACTCATGCCTGGCGATGATATCATCATGAATTCGATTGACCTGGAAGAAGACAACCATGGAAATGTGCCACGTCATGAACATTCAGTCACTTTACCTTTGCACCTTGTACTAAAATTAGAAATGTTGGTTGAAATATATGCCTGCAACTATGATTCACAGGATGGGTTGGTGAATGGTGCAGATGGAATACTGAAAGGCTATATGATGATAGAAAAAGTGGATGTCCTTTGGATTAAGTTCCATGAACCTCATATAGGCAAGCGACAAGCAAACAAGTTGTCTTATCTATAAAATTCAAACACTGGAAGCGATTGGACACCTATTTTGTGAATATCGAAGCCAGTATCGACATCAACAAAGACAAGTCGACTGAAGATTTGAAAACAGTTTCTGATTAAACTTGCATGTGCACGTACAGTCCACAGATCACAAGGACTAACAATTGATAATGTTGCATTTCAGCCTATTGGAATTCAGATACATGGACTTGTATACACATCATTGTCCCGTGTCAAAAGCATAGACTCCTTGTATTTACTAAGTCCTCACACAAAAGATAACTTCAAAGTGAAATAGAAAGTTGATATTGAGATGGAACGACTCAGGACCACTGCAAAATGGAAACCACATTATGATTACCAATCCATACAAACAAATTCATCTGTATCAATTCTCTCGCTTAACACATGCAACTTAAATGCACACATGGATGATATACTGAATGACTATGATTTAATGCAATCCGATATTCTGTGCTTGCAGGAAACACACATGGCATTATGCATGCAGAACAAACAATTCTCAAATCACAATTGCATATCAAGTTACATTACACATGGGGTGATGATACTGGTGAAAAAACATGTACCAATTTTGGACCATATGCATATCGAAGAAAAGAATGTTGAACTGGTGCTTGCAAATTTTTTTCCCATGAAACAGAAGTTGCAATACTGAATCTATATGTTTCTCCCCATGCAACATTCTCCAACATAGTACATGTTATTTCCAGTGCATTGGGCCATTTCCATCTGAACAAACCCATTGTACTTGTAGGAGACTTTAATATTGACATGCTACAAAATACTGGCAGAACAAAAGAATTGGAAAACTACATGTGCAAATACAGTCTCCGCTTTCTTTTGAACAACACAGGACATCTGCAAAACGCACTTATTGACCATGTCTAGTCCAATGTGTTCATTCATCAATACAATATGTTTGTCTTAGACACACATTGGTCTGATCATGATACAATTGGTATTGCACTTGAATTATGACATATACATCAAACTTATTGCAAACTCATATTTCTATGTTTCAAATCATATATGTATCCTTGATTTCTACACATATCATTTTGGTGAGCATACAGACGATGTTCTACTCGAATTATAAAATATACATTGTGCAAAAAAAAAAAAGGTACATCCTCCCAAAAACTATTTCTGACTCTATTCATCTTATTCTATTTTTTTTTTGTATATGTACATAGTAGTTTCCTTTTTCCTAACATCTGAACTTATGCTCATGTCCCTTTTGTTTTGTACATTTGTTGATAGAAACATAGAGGAAAACTAGAGGGCGCAAAGAAATCCTACCCAGAGAAGTAGAGGAATCC
>ML791109.1:20455-31986 GCA_009831015.1 Picea engelmannii | reverse complement strand
TGCTGCATGTCCACCCGCAAATCTGCTTGTCAATTTATTATCATAAGTTATTTGTAAGGCACCGAACAATAGAGGCTCGTTTTTAACCCCGCCATCCCAACAACGTACGATCCATAAACTATACATGGTCTATAAAACCTCAGCTACCCTGCAAGTCCGCTTGTCAATTTGTTTATCGCAGAAATGTATGTGCTATTTGTAGAACACGGAACAATAGAGGCTTATTTTTTTACCCCTCCCACCCAATAACTCACAAGTATGGAATGTGATATCGGTACATGATCTATAAAATCTCATATCCATACTTTATAAAGGTACATATTTAGTTTTTCCTCGTTTCTACACACACTGATTTGGCAACCACAGAGTTGGTGTTGCACATGAATTATGAAATGTGCACTGGGATTCAGACAAAGCCCTTTGCTTTGCTTAGGCAATTTTGAGCCCGCCAGCCCTGGAGTAGAATGTTGAGTCGTCCAACCCGCAAATCCGCTTGTCAATTTATTATCATAAGCTATTTGTAAGGCACTGAACAATAGAGCCCCGTTTTTTACCCCGCCAGCCCGAGAACCCGCGATCTAGAAACTGTGGATGGTCTATAAAATGTCAGCCACCCTGCAAGTCTGCTTCTCAATTTGTATATCGTGGAACTATGTGTGCTATTTGTAGAACACCGAACAATAGAGGCCTTCTTTTGAGCCTGCCCGCCCGAGAACCCATGATCATGAAAGTGGCCAAGTATGTAATGCCATATCCGTACATGCTCTATAAAATCTCATGTCCATACTTTATGAAGTGCATTTTTAGTTTTTCCTCGTTTCTACACATACTGATCTGGTAACCGCAAAGTTGGTGTTGCACATGAATTATGAAATATGCACTGGGAGTTAGACCGAGCCCTTTGGTTTGATTAGCTGAACAATTTCGACTCATGCAGTTTCAGCATTGGACACTCAACAGTTTCACCATGCACTTTCAGACTTGGCCATTCCTTCCTTGCTTGCTCTTCCCCGTGCCCGTCACCTTCGCACGTGTGCATAATAAGAAATAGTGTTTATATATATATATATATATATATATATATGTCTTCTTTCTAAATCTTTAATGCTAACAGGTCATCGTGCAGGCACCGTCTAAGTTGTCATTGATGCGCACCGCCAACTTGCTTCCTTCACGAAACCTCCAATCTCTTCCCAGTCTTAAATTCAAATACCATTGAATGTCATTTGCACACCGCCAGCTTGGTTCGTTCATGAAACCTCCAATCCTTAAATTTTCTTCGTCGTAACCCCCACCTTCGCACTTCTAAGTATGCAATAATTATGCTTTACTTCTAACAGGTCACCATACAACACGCCTAGATATTGTCATTAATGAGGAGATTTTCCATTCGCATGCATTAAAGCAATGTTTACGAGGGGTTATATTGTCCCCTCCATTTCTTCATTTCAAGCAGTGTCTGGAGAAAACCAACGTTTTCATAAACTACTTGCAGAAGCTCCACAACAGTTTTGTAGAGATACAATGAACATCTTCCTCACGAGCTTCCCATGCAGAAGAAGGGAAAAAGAATTGTAGGGGAGGCGGAGCAACCCAAAATTGACAGTGAAAACATGGATCTTGATGCTGATCTGGAAAGCATATTCTGCAACCTTGATCATCCCGGAGACGTAATTCAACATCCCTGCTCAACGAACATGGTTGATACAGAAATTTTTGATGAAGATGAATCCTTTGTATTCCAGAGTGTTGTTTTTGAAACCGAATCAAAAAAACTAATCATTGAAAAAAGAGATGTAAAAAATAAGAAAAGAAAACATCGTTCAGAACTTGACCTTGCCAATATCCAGGCGTCCAAAATCTCTCAACTTCACATGGAAACCAAAGATGCTCTTCATGATTCCGTTGGAGTCATTGAAGCCGAAAATGCCAGACTAAAGAACCGGATTAAGGAATTAGAGGAAGATTTGTTTCCTATGCCATTGCTTGGTAGTTCTTTGGAAATAACCATGCCTGTGACTATGTGCACCCCTGCACAAATATAAAAGGGTCCTCCAACTTCCTTGCATCCTGTAGAGGATATGTGGAGAAAAATATCAACAAAAGAATGGAACTTATTACTAAGGCCTGGGAAACATCACAGAATATGGATTCCCTGGGGAGCAAGGCACATAACTTGCTCCTACTTCTGTAGACAAATTTAAAAAATGAAGAAACTTTCTATGTGCACATGGTCATCCCTTTTGCCTTTCATCTCAACAACATGCCAGAGACGAGAAGAAGACAACATGATCTCCCGTCCAAAAAACGGCTCACTCAATTAGAAGCATGCTGAAAAGAGAAAGTGAAGAACCTGTATCTCATTGTCCAATCATGTGAGCAATCAATATCAAAGAAAGAAACATTATTCACAAATCTCACCAAAATAGACTTAGCGGGAAAGAAAAACGGCTTCCAGGACCCCAGCTTAATCCTCAACTCGCTAGCGTTAACCAAGCAAGCTTTCGATAAACAAGTTGATAATTTGAAGGCCTTGTCTTTAGAATTTTTTTACAGGATTATTGAATATTATGAAGAAGAGGTGGAAAATTGGCTAGTCTGGTATTTGGTACAGAATGGAGACATTCATGAAGCTCTGTGTAAACTTTCAATTGATCTAAGTGAATTAGAAAATGAATTTTTCAGCATTAAAATTTGCAATGACATCAACGTCGCCCCCTTGAGAAGTTATGTTGAAGAGAACTTGAAGTGAGTCACCGACGAAATCCAACAGGAAAATGCATAAATCATTTATTTATCAATCTAGTTATTCAAGCGGGCCACCCACAAAAACCAGCAGGGAAAGG
Source organism: Picea engelmannii (assembly GCA_009831015.1). Taxonomy (NCBI): domain Eukaryota; kingdom Viridiplantae; phylum Streptophyta; class Pinopsida; order Pinales; family Pinaceae; genus Picea; species Picea engelmannii. The sequence continues at coordinate 29,140 of ML791109.1, read as the reverse complement.
CATGACCAAGAAAATACCAAAATTACTTATACCTACCATCCCTGCAAGTGTATAGTGATAGTCCTTTCTTTATCAATCCAGTTATTCCAACTTTTATGAGTAGAAATTTATAGCCAAAAACTGGTCTTCCCATTTCTACTTTTCAGGTATTACATTCTACCATGTCCAACTTTTTTCCACGGTCTTATTTCTTGTACATATTTTTGTTATGGTCCACGGGAGCCCCAGTCCCAGTCTATATGACAAACGCATTTACATTTCCAGGAATATGTAACAAACTATTATTTTTTTCATATATTCCAAATAAAACTATTCTTTTGTCTCCTTATACATTTATGTATTCCTAGATTTTTATCTTCAGCTATGCTGAATGTGAAGTCATTATGTTTATTTTATCTCAATTCTCTTTTTTTCTTATGCATATTTTCTTCGGCCTGATCATTTTCAAAATAAAGTATGACATAAATCACTCACTGAAATTTGAGATATCATATTTCACACACACACACACACACACACACACACACACACACACACACATATGTTTCTTTAAATTTCCAGGAATATGTAACACGTTTCATTTTTTTCTATATAAATGTCATAAAATTGTGTTCACTACTTTTTGTGTACTCAAACATATAGAGAGTATGTCATTTCTTGCATCTTTACCACCTGTCCTTCATATTTTTTCCACAAAGGCCCTTAAAATTAAAATAGTCCGCAAGTCTGCTTGTCAATTTGCATATCACGAAACTGTGGGTGCTCTTTGTAGGCCATGGAACAACAAATGCCCAATTTTCAGCCCGCCAGCTCGACAACCCGCGATCCAAAAACTGCCTAAGTATGGAATCAGGGCTCCGTGCAAGTATGGAATGAGGTATCTATGCATGCTCTATAAAATCTCATCCCCATACTTTATAAAAGTACATATTTCCTATGTATAAAAGTAAATATCTACTTTAAAAAATTACGTTTTTTCTATGTATAATTTATTTTCTCCAGGAACCTATAATTTGATACATTTCAATTTCTTGTCTCCACGAGCCCCTGTTTTAAAGAAAATTAATTCGGGAATGCTATTTATTTGGTCCTTTTGTCCACCGCCCTATCTAACAGACATTGGTACCATATTTTTTGTACATTTGTCCACCACCGTATGTAAAACCTATGTAAAGAAAACTAATTCGTGAATGCTAAATTTTTGGGACACAAACCCCTTGAAATTCAAATAGTCCGCAGGTCCCTTTGTCAATTTGTATATCACAGAACTCTCGGTGCTATTTGAAGGACATGGAACAACAGAAGCCCGATTTTCAGGTCCCCAGCCCAAGAACCCGCGATCCAAAAACTGGCTAAGTATGGAATGAGGATTCCGTCCATGCTCTAATTCGGGAATGCTAGTTTTTTTCCTGCTTTTATGTGTTCCTAGATTTTTATCTTCAACTATGTTGAATGTGAAGTCATTATGTTTATTTTATCTCAATTCTCTTTTTTTTTATGCATATTTTCTCCTGCATGGTCATTTTCAAAATTAAGTATGACATAAATCACTCACTCAAATTTGAGATATCACATTTCATATATGTGTGTGTGTGTGTGTGTGTGTGTGTGTGCGTGCGTATGTGTTTCTTTAAATTTCCAGGAATATATAACACGTTTTATTATTTTTTTATATAAATGTCATAAAATTGGGTTCACTACTTTCTTTCTACTCAAACATATTGAAAGTATGTCATTTCTTGCATCTTTGCCACATGCCCTTCATAATGTTTGTCACAAAGGCCCTTAAAATTAAAATAGTCCACAAGCCTGCTTATCAATTTGTATATCACATAACTCGGGCTTCTCTTTGTAGGCCATGGAACAACAAAGGCCCAATTTCCAGCCCGCCAGCCCGAGAACCTGCAATCCAAAAACTGCCTAAGTATGGAATCAACCCTCCGTGCAAGTATGGAATGAGGGCTCCATCCTTGCTCTATAAAATCTCATCCCCATACTTTATAAAATTACATATTTTCTATGTATAAAAGTAAATATTTACTTTTAAAAATTGTGTATTTGCTATGTATAGTTTATGGTCTCCAGGAACCTATAATTTCATAAATTTCAATTTCTTGTGTCGAGGAGCCCCTGCTTTAAAGAAAACTAATTCGGGAATGCTATTTATTTGGTCATTTTGTCCACTGCCCTATGTAACAGACATTGGTACTATACTTGTTGTCATTTTTTCCACCAGCGTATGCAAAACCTATGTAAAGAAAACTAATTCGCGAATGTTGAATTTTTTGGACACAAGCCCCTTAAAATTCAAATAGTTCGCAAGTCCAATTTTCAATTTGTATATCGCGGAATTTCCGGTGCTATTTGTAGGACACGGAACAACAAAAGCCCGATTTTCAGGTCCCCAGCCCGAAAAACCACGATCCAAAAACTGGCTAAGTCGAGAACCTGCTTTTTTAAAGAATACTAATTCGGGAATGCTATTTTTTTCATACTTTTGTCCACCAGCCTATGTAACAGACGTCGATACTATTTTTTTTGTTTTTTTGTCCACCAACATATGTAAAAAGGAAAACTAATTCGGGAATGCTAAACTTGTTCGACACGAGCCCCTTCAAATTCAAATAGTCCGCAAGTCTGATTGTCAATTTGTATATCACGGAACTCTAGGTGCTATTTGTAGGTCACGGAACAACAGAAGCCCAATTTTCAGCCCGCCAGACCGAGAACCCGCCATCTAAAAATTCAAATAGTCCGCAAGGCAGCTTCTCAATTTGTATATCGCAGAAATCTCGATGTTATTTGTAGGGCACAGAACAACAAAAGCCCAATTTTCAGCCCGCAACCCTGACAACCCGAAATGAAGCTTTCGTGCATGCTCTATATATCTACTTAATCAAATTACATATTTGATTTTTGTAGGCCACGAAACAACAGAAGCCGAAGAACCCGCAATCCAAAAATTCAAATAGTTCGCAAGACCGCTTGTCAATTTGTATATCGAGGAACTTTCGGTGCTATTTGTAGGGCACGAATCAACAGTAGCCCAATTTTCAGCCCGCCAGCCTGAGAACCCGCGATCCAAAAATTCAAATACTCTGCAAGACCGCTTCTCAATTTCTGTTTCGTGGAACTCTCAGTGCTATTTGTAGGGCATGGAACAACATAAGCCCAATTTCAGCCCACCACCCCGACAACCTCGAATGAAGCTTATGTGCATGCTCTATATATCTACTTAATCAAATTACATATTTGATATGTATAATTTCTCCTATCCACAAACCTATAATTTCATATATTTCAATTTCTTCTGTCCAGGAGCCCTTGTTTTAAAGAAAGCTAATTCGGTATTGCTAGTCCTTTTATGATTTTGTCCACGAACCTATGTTACAGACGTTGGCCCTTAAATCTCAAATAGTCCACAAGTCCGATTGTCAATTTGTATGTTGCGAAACTTTGGGTGCTATTTGTAGTGCACGGAACAACAAAAAGCTCAATTTTCAACCTGCCAGCCCAACAACCCCCATGCTCTCTATATATATAGTTAATCAAATTACATATTTCGTATCCAGGAACCCTTCTTTGTAACATATGTACACCCTTAAATTTCAAATAGTCCACAACTCCAATTGTTAATTTGTATGTCACGGAACTCTAGGTGCTATTTGTAGGCCACGGAACAACAGAGTCCGATTTTCAGCGCGCCAGCCCGAGAACCCACGATCCAAAAAACTGCCAAGTATAGAATCTCTTTCTCATACTTTATAAAAGTACATATTTCATATCTATAAAAGTAAATATCTACTTTATAAAATTACAAATTTCATATGTATAATTTATGCTGTCCACGAACCTATAACTTGATAAATTTCAATTTCTTTTGTATCCACCAGCCCTTGTTTTAAAGAAAACTAATTCGCGAATACTAATTCTTTTGTGTTTCCATGTACTTCAACTTCCTGCCCACGTGTATGTACTCAATCACATTTATTCTCATTCCTACCCGACCGCTGCCATGCAACACTTGTTTTATTTGAAGTTAGAAGAATCTATATTTATCCAAGTAAAAGTAGTGTTATTGTCCATTGTCATATCCATCATATCCTAGTGTTATTGTAAATTGTCATATCCATCATATCCATAATAATGATTGTAGAAAATTGGTGTGACTCAACTTTTTTTAATAAATTTTTATTATATACTTGTTTCTGGAAAACATAATTTTATCTAATTGGAGAGAATGATTAAAAAAAAAAAAAATTAATCAAGAATTTTCAAAATTAATTTATAAGGTTATGTAGTGACTTACTGTTGGAATTTTGTATATATTAATTTTATCCATATACGTTTCAGTATAGTTTTATTTTAACTCTGAAAAAATTTGATAATATATATCATTATTTAATTTTCTTGTGTAATATGTGCTCATCATATATTTATATGCTCATTATATGTTTATTATATTGGCACATATATATTTATTATATTTATATTCTAATCACATTCATTTTATTATATTTTATTATTTCTATTGTTATTTCTCTTATATGTTATAATTGTTTCTAGTGAAAACCTTTTGATTTTCAATAGAAATTTTTAAATTAAGTTTCAATATTTAATATTATAATTTTTAAAATAATAATTTTAATTGTATTATAAAATCATTTATTTATTATTTTATTGGTTGAAAATATTAAAATGACAATTTGTTTGTGATTTTGGTATTTTTTGTTAGATCAAAATTAAGAAAAATAAAATAAAATGTCATTTATTATTATTATTAATTTATTTTTCATAAGTTTACATGTGTATATACTCTACTTTCTAGATTTGAATTTTTAACCTCCAAATATATATATATATTCTTATCCATTAAACCTACTGAAATAATAAATAATAATGTATATATCCTAACTAAAATTAGTTAGTTTACATTTAAACTGAAGATTTAGTTTTCATGATACTATGGATACGCCATTAAGAATGAAGTGATACTATAATACTATATATATATATATATTCTTATCCATGAAACCTACTGAAATAATAAATAATAATGTATATATCCTAACTAAAATTAGTTAGTTTACATTTAAACTGAAGATTTAGTTTTCATGATACTATGGATACGCCATTAAGAATGAAGTGATACTATAATACTATGGATACTCCATTAAGAATTAAGAGAACCGACCTTTTTTCTGGGCAGATACGATCATAACCTGGAAAATCAATTTTACCGTTGCCGTGTCAACTAGTGCTTTACTTCGCCGTGTGAATGTAACCTTGTAGGCATGTGTGTATTAATATGGATGTAGATGGAAGAGGAAGTTCGTTCAGACGCTTTTAGATTTAGTTATGAAGTGTAAAAAAATAAAAATTATAGTGAATTCTTTTTTGGAAAAAAAGTTAGAAACATTATGTCAAAACTATTTGAAGAATTTATTATAGTGTTTTTTGAAGTTTTAAATTTTTTTTGTTGTATTTTTGGATTTGGATTTGGTTGCAACTCAACTATTTCTGAAGGTATCCTGTTTAATTCATTTTATTGATATTTTTTAAATCTAAAATATATTTTAAAAATTATTATTTTAGATATTAATAATAATTTTATAATAAATAAAAAATATTTTAAAAATTAATAATGATTTTACAATAAATAGAAAATATTATTATATTCAATATATATGTTGTACCTTATGAAGAACCAAACAAGTGTTAAGAATACTCAGTGTTCATAATCCTATGATGGTTCTTAATGGACCTAATGTGTTTTACCTAATCCTTTTGAGAAGCAATGATGCTATGAACCAATGGTCCTACCTTATTGATAGAGAATAGAACCTTGCTAATTACTAATTAAATGACTAGTATTGGTCCTAATGAAACCTTCTTCCACCAAGAGAGATAACAACCTGGCTTTTCGCTAACAAATTAGGTAGTCTTATTGGAGACAAAGAAGTGTTTTCAGGGGTTCTCTAAATTGCTCTAGAATATCCTATTATTTGGAGGTGTGTTCTCGGGTGTTATTAATGTTCCTAGCTTTTGAATGGAGAAGGTGGGTTCAGCAGCCAAAAGGTGGGAGAACCCTTATTGAAAAGGTGGGACCCTAATATAGAAGGTGGGTGAACCTGGTGGTGGCCTTTTACCGACCGACAGGGAGGCCTTTCTTTTTGTATTGAAAGTGTCTGAGATGCTATCTTTTCAGACAATGCATACTTGCTTATTTCTAGGTTGTATGGTATTGAGAGAGATGGTATATGATTGATTTATAGAGGTTGTTGGTTCATGCGATGAACTGTTCTTTTCCGAGAAATGGTGGTTTCATAGTGGATGTGTTTCCTACGCTTTTGTATGTATGTGTCCTATATAGAGAGAGAAATAATAATTATATTATAAAAAAAAAACTGTGTAATATGTAAAGAGATGAGATACATATTCAATTTCAATTTGGAATGTGATACCCATTGTTAAAAGATGAAAGAAGATGCTTTTTTAATGGTATTTATTTATTAATAATATTTTATTAATTGATAATAAAAAGTTGGGTTACATATATATTCAATTTGGAATGTGATAGTCATTGTTAAAAGATGTTGAAGATATTTTCAAAACAATATTTACTTGATTAATAATATTTTATTATTTGATAATAGATTAATAATATAAAAGGTGAACCCTGTTAAAATTAACTTAGTTATGAATCACTTTCATAATGTGAATAATTAACAACTCTAAACCTAATTATGAGTCATAAATGTAACTAATCCAAAACTAATAACATAGTGTGTCTCAATCATCTTAACGTATTCACTTAATTATCTAGACATTAGATTAATGTGTTTGTGAACAAAATAGCTAATGCTTAATCTTTTATCTCAAAGTTATTTCTAATCTCATCATTCATCACTGGTTAACTATTTAATATATGCAAGGCACCTAGGGATACGAAAATAACCTTTATTGTATTGGACCATTAATAGCATATGAAAATCAACAACTAACATATACAATTAGTACATTCATTTTGTTTATATGAGTTTTCAAGTCACATGCTATGTTGGGGTCACAACATACCCTTCTTTCCTCACATGTGAGCATGGAATATAAGGAGGAGAAAAATAGAAATGCTCTTGTTACTTGAAGTCGTGCTCTTGTATTCTTATAGGTAGGTTCAAGTGATCTATTGAACCCCATTGACTTGGTACCACTACATTCCCTCCCTTTCCGTGGCTTAGCTTTCGACTATTGACTTGGTACCACTACATTCCCTACCTTCCTGCGGCTTTCAACCATTGACTTGGTACCACTACATTCCCTCCCTTCTTGGTAGTTAGTTGTCATGTACATTCATAATAGTCTAGAAAGCAAGAGTCACAATTTACGTTCTTAAGGGAAGAATGTCTGCATTTAGAGGTAGGTCTTCATGATATTTGGGGGTGACCTACCTAACACACAATTTTCCTTGAGAACTTTGTTATTTCTCATTTTGACAATTTATTGTCGCTTTCATTACATTACTTGATTGTAAATCCCTAGTAATGTTCCTTCAACTTCTATCTATTATAAATTATGGTAAGTAACTCTAGCTAACCTACTTCCATTTTATTTAGGTTGAATTGGGAGAAGTTGGAATTAAGTCTATCTAGTCACTATTAATCCTACACAAACAATAACAATATTAAGAATCCACTTTAGATCAATATAATTTTAACTAGTCAAAGTCTTAAATAACTGTGACCTTGAAATATGCATCCTTTCCTTTCAAATGTGTTCATTTTTTTTTAAATAATTTTTTTTATTATTAAAGCAAAGAGCTTTTATTGTGTGTAGTAATTCATTTGTAAACTAATCTTGTTCTATTTTTTTTCAAACTTTTCATAAGAGGCACTTAGTAAGTAGCTTTGCTCCTCATTCCACTTGTTTCTATTTGCAGTTTATTCCATGTTGTTTGATATCACTATATGTAATGTAATTCACTTCCACCTTTAGCATACTATTATTGATACATTTATTAAATAGTTATTTAAATAAATGCAACATGTTCATTTTGAAGTGTATTATCACTCAAATCAATGAACTAAATCATTTTGCACTATACCATAAAAGTTAATGATACAGTGCAAAATATTTTATTTATGGTAGACATTGATTTTTTTTGTTATATACATATATGTCTGTGTGTGCGAAATACATGTTGAGCACCAAAGGAATTACACATCTCCCTCATACTTAGCAAATGTTTTAACTATAATTTTTTTTACTTTCATTTACTCTTTAGATATATTTGAGCACTTTAACCATCATCATCATCATATATACAATGTTAATATTGAAATATTTTATTTATGACAAACATTGATTTTTATTTATTTATTAATATTTTAAAATGCTATATGTCAACTCCATATTGAGCATAGAAGGAATTACTCATCTCCATTGGTATAAAAAGTGCCTCTTGACATAATAAGAATTTTTTTAGTTTCAATTGTTCTATGTATAAAGTTGGTATTGAAATATTTTACTTGTTATTAATATATTTTTAAATAACTTAAGCATTAAAGAAATATACATCTCCTCGATATGTATAATAACAATATTTTTTTTGTTATTATTAATACACTTTTTTTCAACTCTAAAAATATCTTTTGATGTAAGAATAATTTTTACATTTAATTATTTAAT
>ML791109.1:10136-20311 GCA_009831015.1 Picea engelmannii | reverse complement strand
AAACAATAATATACACATTTGCAAAGAGAATTGGAAAAAGAAGAAGAAGGAGAGAAAGAATGGAATAATTCTCATTAACCGTTGTGAATAATGAATAATTTACACATGATATACTCTGTATATCTCAATGAGTTCGACTTGAGGTGAACCAAGTCTCCATAGTGGTGGTCTAGAGTGATCTGGACACACACCAGCAGTTACGGGAGTGAACTGCCACCTATTCTAGTCTCTCAGGCAGTTACAAGAGTGAATTGCCACCTAGTTGAGTTAACTAGTCAACTAGTCTTCAGTTAATTGACTGAACACATAGTAGTGAGGAGTTAACTGAGGGAATCAAGGCTAATGTGCCACTCTGGTGATGATATCAAGGCAAGGTCGAATTAGCATGGTGATGATCCCAATGTTGCATGGTGATGATCCCAATGCAACATCTAAACTCAACTCAACTAGTCAAACTGAAGTGTGAATTGAAAGAGAATATTCTCCAAGTGGAATATTCTCTCCTAAAATATAGGAGACTGGATAATGACTAATTATGACTAATAAACAAATAAAAACCTTAGGAAAAATAAATCATAGGTGTGTGTGAAGTAACAAGTAACTCCAACACCCCCCCCCCTAAACATCACTATGGTGAAAATAAAGATCGGGTCCCGGCAACGAGGCCATGTTAGGTACCCAAGTACAAAAGATACACTGAAAATAAGTGAGGAAAGAGGGAAAACCTCATGGGAAACCCTCCCCCTCAAGGTATAATGTATGTAAAAAGAAGAACTACAGTTGCTAGGCAACTGTGTCCTTCACTCCAAGACGACCTCGCAGAGAATGAAATTTATGCTCAGTGAAGGTCTTGGTGAAAATGTTTGTCGATTATTCTGCTGAAGGACAGAATTGTAAGTTAATGATCCCCTCGTGTAATTAGTCCCGGATGTAGTGCATGTGGATCTCGATGTGCTTCGTCCGCTGCCTCTGAACTGGATCTCTGCAGAACTTCAGAGTGCTCTGGTTGTCACACCAGATGACGATCGACCGATGAAAATGAATGCCCAGCTCAGTGAGAAAATGTTGTAGCCACATAGCCTGAATGGTTATGTTAACTACCCCTCTGTACTCTACCTTGGCTGAAGATAGAGAAATGGCAGCTTGCTTCTTTCTCGACCAACAGGTAGGCTCGGAACCAAGACTGAGTGAGTAACCAGATGTGGACTTGCGATCAATGCTATTGCCAACCCAGTCGGAATCAGTAAACCCAATGAGATCTAATGTAGTGTCTGTTGCATAATGAATCCCAAAGGTGATGGTGCTCTGTACGTATCGAAGGATGCGCTTTGTAGCTTTCCAATGAAGCTCATGCGGCTCCTGCATGAACCTGGAAACTGCGCCAACTGCATATGAGAAGTCTGGTCTGGAGTGTGTGAGATACAACAAGCTCCCCACTAGTTGTCTGTATAGTGTGCTGTCAACCAGTGGAGTCTCCCTGCCATCCTCAAGTTTGACTCCTGATAGGAAAGGAGTCGGAGAAGACTTGCAGTCTGTCATGTGAAATCTCTCAAGGAGATCTCGTGCATACTTGGCTTGAGATAGTTTGATGCCTGATGCATCCTGACTGATCTCAAGTCCAAGGACGAAGTGTAGTGGACCCATGTTCGTCATAAAAAACCTGTGCTGGAGAATCCTCTTGACTGCAGCAATCGCTGAAGTCGAGCAACCGGTGATCAACAAATCATCGACATACAAAACTAAAAGTAGAAGTGAATCAGTCGTCCTGAGCATGTATACATTCGGGTCTGATTTACAATGTACAAAGTTCTGTGACAAAAGGTAGGAGTCCATCTTGGCATACCATGCCCTCGGAGCCTGCTTGAGGCCATAAAGTGACTTCTTCAGTCGACAGACCAAAGATGAGTCCTGCATAAATCCCTGGGGCTACTCCATGTAGATATCCTTCGAGAGATCACCGTGAAGAAATGCATTCTTCATGTCCATCTGATGGACTTCCCATCCCTTGGTTGCTGCAATGGTGAGGGCCAATTGAATGTAATCCGTCTTTTCTACTGGAGCGAAGGTCTCATCATAGTCAATACCATGAACCTGCTGAAAGCCTTTAGCGACAAGCCTGGCTTTGTATCTGTTGATCTGTCCATCCACTGCGCTCTTGGTCTTGTAGACCCATCTGCATCTGACAAGTTTCCTCCCAGAAGGAAGGGGAACTAGATCCCAAGTCTGGTTCTTGAGGAGGGAGTTGTACTCTTCCTGCATGGAGGATTCCCAAAAGGGATTTCCAGCAGCCTCGCCATAAGACTGTGGATATGAAGACTAAACCGGGAAAAGATGCCTAGAAGGCAATGGTTAAGTGGAAGTGAGTGAAATAAGAGGCTCGTTGAAATTAGATCGAGTCCTCCTAGTATCGGCTGGATCACCTACAAGATCCCCTGCATCCTGAAGAGTAGTCTGTGCCCACTTGGGCCTCTGCTATGGCTCTGCAATTGCATCTGGATTCTTTGACTCTGCATCTGACTATATTGACTATGAATCTAAATCCTCTGAGTCCTCTGAATCGAAACTCTCTTATGAAGAAGAGTCGACATGTGCATGCTCATCATCTCAGACAGGTGGAATATTAAAGGTGTCTGCATGTGGCTGTTGAGGTACATGCAAGACACTTTCCTCGAATTGGACATTACGCTCAATGATGAGATGGTTCGAGGAAAGATCAATAAGCTGATATCCCTTCACACCATCAAGGTATCCAACAAAAACGCACTCAGTGCTCTGTGGATCAAGTGCCTTCCTCTTTTCAGAGGGAATCCTGGCCCATGCACGTGAACCAAAAATATGAAAGTGAGTCACTTCCGGTTTGAGGCCGCTCCAAGCCTCGTAGGGGGTCTTATCCTTGACAGATATATGGGGAGATCTGTTTTGGATGTATGTTGCACAGTTAAGTGCTTCGGCCCATAGTATTTGTGGTAGTGACTTTGCATGCAACATGCAAGATGCCATCTCCTTTAAGGATCGGTTTTTCCGCTCAGCAACTCCGTTTTGCTGCGGAGTGTAGGGAACTGTATGCTGTAACTGAATCCTTGCCTCATGGCAAAGATTGTGGATCTCATGATTCACATACTCTCCCCCATTATCAGTTCATAGGACTTTGATCTTCTTTCCGGACTGTGTCTCAACCAAAGCTTTGAAATCTTTGAGGTGTTGAAAGACCTTATATTTTTTCCTGAGAAAGTAGATCCATGTAAAATGTGAGAAATCATCAACAAAAATGAGAACAAACCTCACTTTGATGATCGATGGATGCGGAAAAGGACCCATGAGGTCACTGTGGATCAGATCCAAAGGTGCAGAAGCTCACTGAGACTTTACTTTGTCGAATTTCTCTTGAGGGTGTTTTCCGAGAACACATCTCTCACATACTCCCTTGGAGAAATGGATATCTGGTAGACTATAAACTAATCTATGCTTGCTAAGTTGTTGCATGTATATGAAATTCAAATGTCCAAACCTTTCGTGCCATATCCTACTACTTTCACCAGCATGAGTAAGCAGTAAAGCAGAATCAAGTTCAATGAATTCAAAAAATGTATACAATCTAGACTGATGATTTACCTCACCGATTGCAACCCTAGAGTTGGTTTGCATGTCATAGATGTCCACGACATTTGGTGTGAATATGACTTTCTTTCCGGTGCCATAATTTTTCATCTGATACACGGAGACAAGATTGACAGAAAGCTAGGGAACATGCAACACATTCTCGAAACTTCTGTTGGTGAGTTCAATCCTTCCTTTGCCGGTGACTTCGACAAAAGAGTTGTCCCCCATCAGAATAGGAGGACCTTTGCATGCATCCAGTGAAGAATAGACTGCTTTTGAGGCAGCCATGTGATGTGATTCTCATGAATCTATGATCCAAGCATCGAGAGAGGAGTTGATGGAAATCAAGGCATGAATAGAATTGCCTTTCTTGGAATTCGGATCTTCTGGCTTCTTCTTCTTTTCACCCTCGGGGATGCGATCTCCAAGGTTGTTTTGCTAAAGTATCTGAGACATCAGATCTATTTGTTTTTGCATGCATGCAGATTCCGAATGGAATCCTTTGTGACAGTATGTGCATTTCTCTCCTTTTCTTCCCTTTTCTCCTTTGGATCCGGAGGCATCGGTGAAGGGTTTTGTGTACCCTTCCTTCTTCGTATGTGCATAAGCTTTCCTCTTATCTTTATCTTTAGATTTTTGATATTTGTGGCTACCATCATGCACAGTGAGTGCATGCGCCCTTGCGCCTTTGATTACGCCCATGTTAATGAGCTTGGTTTTCTCTTGTGTCAGGGATTCGATAAAGTCCTCAAGAGAAGGCATCTTCCAGGTGGCTCCAGAGGCGAATCTAACAGTATGGAATGTAGATACGAATACTGAGAATTCATGACCAAGCTTGGAGAGAATGGTGAGAACCATTTGTTTCTCCTCCTTCGATTTATCAACCATGCAGGCTTTGAGTTGCGACAGTATATCCTTGAATTTTGTAAAGAAATCTTGGATATTCTCGAAGCTTTTTGGATCCAATGTGAGAAGCTCCACCTCCAACATGTGTCCCCTCATCTCATCCTGTTTGCCAAAGAGCCCTTCCAAGATGGTCCAGGCTTCATTGGGAGTCTTATAGGAAGATATATGAAAAAGGAGATCGAGAGATATAAGACTACAAATTGTTCCGAGTGCCTCATCCATGCGATTTAAGTACTTGGATATTTCTATGGTTAATGTCGGCTCTGTATCTGTATTCATGGTTAACCTATACAACCCTCTGGATCGAAGATGTATGACTATTTTCTCCTTCCATGCAAAATAGTTGTAAGGTGTAAGAATGAATTTTTTTTGGACTTCCATCTTTCCGTTGTCTTCAATCTTTTGTACCTGCAAAATTTTTTGGTGTAGCTTTTGCTTAGCAGTTCGTCGGCTCTGATACCATGTAAATGTGTTGAACCTGCATATAAAATATCTATCTAAACAATAATACACACATAAGCAGAGAGAATTGGAAAAAGAAGAAGAAGGAGAGAAAGAATGGAAGAATTCTCATTAACCGTTGTGAATAATGAATAATTTACACATGATATACTCTGTCTATCTCAATGAGTTCGACTTGAGGTGAACCAAGTCTCCATAGTGGTGGTCTAGAGTGATATGGACACACACCAACAGTTACAGGAGTGAACTGCCACCTATTCTAGTATCTCATGTAGTTATGGGAGTGAACTGCCACCTAGTTGAGTTAACTAGTCAATTAGTCTTCAGTTAATTGACTGAACACAGAGTAGTGAGGAGTTAACTGAGGGAATCAAGACTAATGCGTCACTCTGGTGATGATACCAAGGCAAGGCCGAATTATCATGGTGATGATCCCGATGCAACATCTAAACTCAACTCAACTAGTCAAACTGAAGTATGAACTGAAAGAGAATATTCTCCAAGTGGAATATTCTCTCCTAAAATATAGGAGACTGGATAATGACTAATTATGACTAATAAACAAATACAAACCTTAGGAAAAATAAATCATACGTGTATGTGAAGTAACAAATAACTCCAACATATGAAGATCATTCATCGCCATGTCAAAATGATATATATAACCTTTATGGATGATGATCATTCATCACTACGTAAAGATGATATATATTGATTTACATTGTAAATTATATAAGTAGAAGAATAAACCCTTCCAAAGGGTTGGACCATTAGGCTTAATGTACTATCTTTTAGGGATTGTAAGGAGCATCACCACGTCAACATGAAATATTGATTTATATTGTAAATTAATATAATTAGAAGAATAAACCTTTGCAAATGGTTGGACCATTAGGCTTAATGTACTATCTTTAGGGATTGTAAGGTGTCATGTAAGGTTGGATATGCCTTCCCCTCTCTTTCCATTTTGTGAATCATATTCATAAATTGATATTCATACATTGATGTTTTAATTTAAAGTAAATAATTATAATATTCTATTTTTCATGTGTATTATCCTTGATAGTTTGAGGTGAGTGAGGATTAGTATCGTGTTTGTTTGGTTGTTTTGTCTATTATGGTAAATTATAATTTATTATAAAATGTTGTGACTAGATTATTGTGTATCTAACGTTTTGTTTCATGATTCCTTGAATGAATTTCGTCCATATGTGAATGGATGATTATATTGGAAGAATCATTCATGTGGGGTCATCTTAGTATTAATTTATTATAAAATGTTGTGATTAGATTATTGTGTATCTAAAGTTTTGTTGCATGATCTTTTGGATGAATTTGGTATATTGTCTTTAGTGTGAATGGATGATTATACATGACAAATTATTCATGTGGGGTCACCTTAGTATTTTGGAAAATACCATGTGAGTGTATACAAGCGATATTTAATGTTCTCAATAATTGGGGTAGTGAAATTTAAAATTAAATGGGAATTTTTTTTAAATTATTGATATATTGTCTTGTGATAAAATGGTAAGAGACTTTTAATAATTTCAAATCAAATTACCACTAGAAGCTAGAGAAATAAAAAGTATTTGTGGTAATTCTAAAATTATGGGTAATTTTTATAAGACTATCAACATGTGTTTTGAACATTTTTTACTAAATGATCTTCTGATGGATCTATTCCACTAATGCGAATGTAATATTTAGTATTTGTAATTGAATTTGGTTGATCTACTTCACAATATCTATATTTGAACTTGCTAAGTATCTTCACTTTTCATTTTAGGCCTATTGTGTAGCATAGAGACTACATTAGCTAATGGTTAGGCAATATCTTTCTTAAGTCCAACCTACTACTAAAAGATAAACTTGTAATTTCCTTTGTTTCCTAATTTTCCATTCTCTTTGCGCTTAAATCTTATGTCATAGAGGGATTCCTCCCTTGACCTAGAAAAGAAGTAGCTTAAAGTGAGAGGAGAGTTGTTGTTGTAACAATGAGAAGCCTCCTAAATGACACAATGTTGCCATAGTTGGTGTTGGGGATTTGATATTATGTAGTGTAGTTTTGTGAACTAACAAGATGCACTAAACATAGGAATTGTTTGTAATAAATTATCCTAGTCACTTGCTCATTTTATATCCCATCTTTGATTTATAACATGCAATATTCTCTTATTGCTCTTGTTCACATTAATTGCTAAAATAATTATGGTTGCATTGCAAGTAAGCAATATGTTTCAATTAATGTGAACGAGCTTGTGTGTAAGGATGTGATGATGGTTACAATAGACAACTTCATCTTGAGGGGCCTAGATCAACCTGGGGATACTAGTAAAATGTTAGGATCTAAACACCTTAGGAATCTCCATCATTCAGATTGATTATGTTACTCCTCTTAGCTTTAATCTCCTCACACACATCTATGGTCCGCTAAAATCTTAGTGGTCATAGAAGGTACACTCTTTGTAAACTTCATCACCATTGCCAACAAATTGTTAAAAAAATGCTTGAAAAGGGAGATGTGTTTCTGCTCCTCAAAGGTCTTTTGCATTTCCAACAAAATGTTGGCTATGTGAATGCAATGGCCATCACTACCTTGAGTATCTAGCTTCCACGAATTCAAGAAATCAACAAGTCCTTGTTTGGATCCTCTCTCTTGGTTCATACACCATTTTCACCAAAGCTAATGATGTAATTGTCATAATTATAAACAAATTTAATTTTGACACAAATAAAGACATTAGATCGATAAGCTTGTTAAAAGTAAATTGTTTTAATCAATTTATGGAAAAGTATTAAATTTATGTAATTAATTAATTAGAAACATTATTTATGTCATTATTATCTATCATAACCGATTTTGTAATATGTCATTGTTTAATTGAAATTGTGTCCATTTTGCCAATCTTTTAATCATTAAAAGTTTTCTAATCTTATCATTAAAATTCCCTAGTAAATGTTGTTTCTAATATTGTGAAAATGTTGTAAAATTGCCCTAATAAATAGTGTTACTAATATAGTCAAAATGTTGTAAATTATGTGGTAGTCATTAATATATAAAAATGTCAGCGATTATGTTGAAAAAAATTAATATTGTTGCATTTAGAGATGTATTCTATAGTTCGCCAAGAGAAGTATAATGTTATAAATGTCCATAATGTTAATGTGGCACTACATAAATAATATGATATAGTCTAAAAAATAATAGAAAAAGAGGTTGAGGGGGTTTGATGAAACGATGGGGAGTTTGTGCTTGCACTCTCCATCTAGGTTCAAATTTTAGATGAGACTATGGCCCATTATGATAAGGCTAGAAGAATAGGCGCTCCCCTTGTGGACATTGTCTTGGTTCTTGTTAAGTCATAAGTTTCTTGATCAAAAAAATAATAATATAAAAAGAAGTCGCATATTTATCTTAATCCCAAAAACCAATATAGATGCATTTCTATCAAACATCAATAGAGATCAAATCTTTGTAAATGTAAATCTTTAATCAAATTTCTACATTCTAAAAATATTTTGTAATCTGAGGAATTTCATCTTTTCAATATGATTGCTTATAAGTTTAGGACTTATATATTGATTTAAGAAATATATATTAATTTAAGAAATAGTAGTAAATTTCTTTGAATTCTAGTCATAGAAAGTCCAAAAATAATGTTACTCTTTTTACTGTATACATGTTTATTTTATAATGTGTTTTCAATTTCTTTTTTTAAATTGTTATGATGTGTTTGTTTTTGAATGTGACAAAATCTATTATAATTGAATTGTTAATCGATGGTGAGAACAAGTATTATTGAATGTTATGAGTCAATGTTGACTAACTCTTCACACTTATTCAAAGAAAACCACTAACTCATTGGTGGTTCATAAGAGAGCAGACTTTCCCTCTTACTAAATACTTCAAAGTTTTGGAAGCATTAACTTATTTTCTTACATCCAAAAACAAACTCTTAACTAATTAAAAATAACTTTATATCTTACTTCAAAATCAAATTTATATTAATTTTTTAACTAATAAAATATATAAATAATAAACATTAATAACATATAGTGAAATTACTATTTATTTTTTCTCCAAATTAAAAAATAATAATAATCTATACCCCTCCACCCAGGAAAGTTCTCTCAATTTGAACTTGTGACCTCTTAAGAGGAAACACATGTTTTTAATCATTAGGCCCACTCAGGTTGCATAAATGTATCATACATTTCTCTAATATTTCCCCACCGCCACCCTCACCTTCACCTTCACCCTCGCCTGTGAGGGTTATCATTTGAAAAGACTACCATGACTATATACTTTGATGAATAAATTCTAATACATTTCTCTAATATTTCTCGCACCCCACCCCACATGTGAAAGTTATCATATGATAAAAAACACCGTGAACATATGCTTTGATGAATAAATCCAATGAAACTACAAAAGTGCATGAAGCACTTAGCAAAAAAGCTATTGTTAAATGGAAAAGTCCTGGCATTTTCTAAAAGCACGTGAGAGTAAAGAAAGTCAAGATCAGAGACGTGAGGGATTATAATGCTTATGTGTATTTCTTTTCCTTCCAAGATATGTATGAGTTAATTGGACCTTGCTAAGATGTGTACAATTTTAGATTCAACTATGTATATTTTAATAGGGATGGAATTTTTGTTTTTATATGAATGATTTGTATAATGAACTACCATCAATATTGATTATTATATTCAAATTTAATTGACTGTTTTATTTTGAAATTTTGACCATACATTCAAATTCAATGTATTCCTTGAAACTGTGAAAATGGATAACATCCAATGACTATTTGATTGACTATCTTATCTTGGAAATCCTTCCCGTACACCTACCTAATGTATAGAATATTAAATACTTTCTAACAGAGTGATTAAGATCCAAGGTTAAAGGTTAAGTGAAGATGCATCAGCGCTTGCATCATCACATACCAACAGCATCCACAATCACCAATAGCCCTCTGCACTCTATATATGTAAAACGGACGATTCAACATTCAGAATTCTCTGGATAACTTGACCTGTGTGTTGAGTACTGGGGAGAAGATGGCGGGGCTATTTGATAAACAAGCAAAGGAGTATTTAAAATACAGGCCTACTTATCCCGCTTCTTGGTTTTCCGAGTTGGCCTCTCTCACTGTCAATCACCAACTGGCTTGGGATGTAGGTGCAGGCAATGGCCAGGCTTC
>ML791108.1:425858-453005 GCA_009831015.1 Picea engelmannii | reverse complement strand
CTGGCGATAGCCCTACTCGGAGATCTCTGTTCGATTCTCTAATAGCTGGATGCATTCCCGTGCTGTTCAATCCCTTTACAGCATATTATCAGTATCCATGGCATCTGCCTACTAATCGGAGCTCTTATTCGGTTTACATACCAGAAGACACTGTTAGACAGAGGGAGATAAACGTAGTAGAAGCTCTGCAGAGAATCCCAGAGGAACAAAGGAAAGAAATGAGGAGAACCATAATCCAGGAAATTATGCCTGGTCTGGTATATGGTGACGCAGATTCAAGGTTTGATGAATTCCAGGATGCTTTTATGATTTCCTTGAATAATGTTTTCTGGAGAATAGAAAAAGCCGGTATCTCAACGAATGCCTCCAAGAATGAAGTCAATTGAATCCATCATATCTCGAGGACTATACAGCCGAGGTAAATACACAGAAATCTACACATATCTAAACTCATTTGAGGATTCTTTTGGACTGGAAATGCATGAACAATTTTCAGATGTTCCCAGTATTTGTATTTGCAAATAAAACCATTGAAATGGGTCTGGCAATTGTTATGGGAGCTGTCTCGGTGGCTTATAGGGAAGTAAAAGCAAATGCAGATTGCAAGCAGCACTTTGGTTTGCTTGCTGTTATTTTAATCATGTAGTAAAAACCATAGTTATCAGTATAGCTTGCTTGGATTTAACCAGGAAAAAAAATTGCATAGTTTTTTTTATATTTTTTTAAGATGTTTGCTCAAATTTTCTGAGAAATTGTTAAATTTTTAAGATTAAGGTGGTTATTTCTGTATAATAAGAATGCTCCAAAGATTTTTTATCATATTATTTTACATTCAAAAATACAAATTAAACAACAAAAATAATAAGAAAATAAAATAAAATAATTAGACAGCCGAAAAAATTGTTCAATATGGAGAATTAAATTTCATATATCATATATTTTTATTTATGTATCTTATAAAACGTATTCAATAGGCAAAAAAATCAGTTATAATTTGTTAGCCTGTTAAAAAAAACACCAAATCATTTCAATATACTTTTAAATAGTTTATTTATAAATATTTTTATTATTACCTTATAACTAAGAGGTTAAACTGTAATATTGGTAATATTCAGTTTCATGTATGAAAATAAAGGTGAAATGCTACTTAAGAAACATATAGCAATGTAACATAATATTTATAAATATTTATATTATTACTTTATAGCTAAGAGGTTAAATTGTAATAGATATAGTATTTAGTAATGTATGAAAATAAAGGTTAAATGTTATTAAAAAATATATAACTTATTGTATGTAGCTTACATTTTTTTATTGCAAATTTTATTTACAATAAGATTGTTTTTTGATATTGAAATAAGACCAAAAATTACTTCTAATTGATTAAGAATTCCTCTTCTAATTGGTTAAGAGCTTTGATAACTATCTTCAATAATAGTTATAGTAATATCTTCAAATTTTTTTTAGAAAACAAAAATATTATTATTCAATTTAAATATAACATAATATATATTTTTTAATTTTTTAATTTTTTAACTATAAAATATAAAAAATTAACTTCTAAAATATTCACTACAAAATTTTGAATATTACAAAATTTATTATATCATATTGAAATTATATTACAAGGAAAATAATAAATATTATATTAGATTAGAGTAAATCACTAAATGACTCATCATTTTATTAATTTATTTTATATAATAATATTAAAGATTATATTATAAAATAATAATATTTTTAGAATATATCTAATTATAGTTTAGATTTTTTTCAAAAGAAAAAAAAATCAAGTTATATTATTTTTGGGAAACAAGATTACAATAGTTAAAATCTGATAAACACAATTCATCTTATTTGTAAATTACTTACATGTACAACTGAGTGTAAATATCCATATACACAAAACAAAGAGTGATCTTCAAATTTGGTTTCAAATTTTTTTTCTTTATACATGCCTATACATATATCAAAATATGAGAAAAAAATCAGAAAAGAGAAAATGTTGATCATCAATAATACAATGAGAAAAAAAACTATTTAGAGATGGAGCCAAGAGTAGAGATGGGGCCAAGAGTTGTTAAGATAGTCTGATGAGACATCGTTGCCTTTTCAATGATATTCCATATGTCTCTGTCCAATGCCACTCCACCTTTGGATAGGGGGTTGTTGTAGGAAAATTTCTCTGCGGACATGTGAATTCCCTCTTGGATCTTAGACCCCTATGACCAAGACAGAAAAGTGTTAACCTTGAACACTAACTTTCCTTTAAACATAGCTAAACTAATCAATAGAGAAGAGGAAGAAAATATGAGTACCTTTTTACGAAGTTTGTCCTTACCCAGTCCAAGTTGAACTTGATCTCCAAGTCCTTCAACAAGTCCTGCAATCCAATAAACAACAAAGACAAAGAATACTCCCTATTCTACTATGATTAGTTTAAAACTAGATTTATCTATGAGACAAGTTCATGTAAAGGTACACAATATTGAAGGAAGAAGGCCAAGCACATGTATTAATGAGAACAAAATAAGGTGGTTAGAAAGTGTAGATGCAGATGTAGTAGCCTCACCAAGCTCTCCTTGTCCAACCCCTTGCTCGAATGATCCACAATCAAAATAACAATACTTTTCACTGATTATTCTCCCCCTTTCACCATGAGCATGCCTCCTTATATAGTCTTTGAGAGGCTTAACCACCTTAGATATTCTTGGGATAAGTTGAGGATCTTTCTCCATCAGTTGTGGAACTCCCCATAGATCCAACCTTGGACTTGGATTCGAGCCAAACTAACTTAGATACTTCTCAACTGACTTTAGAGATAAGGGGGATTTGTCCCTTGATTTTCTCAACAGCTCGACGCTCCCTCAAAGTGGGCCATAGAGTGTTGCAATGCTCCCTGCTAAGAGGGCAAGGAGCGCTAGTGCTCCCTGCAAGTGGGCATGGGAGCGTCGATCTCCAAAAATGCCTTTTTAATGGTATATTCTCAAGGTGAAAGTTTGTACTATTCGCCAAATGATATATTCCTTCTTTTAACCAGTCTAAGAGGGTATCTCAAGTGTTCTTATGATGTCGTTCACGATGCGACACCGGCGGGACGACAATATGATATTTGCGACACTTGCAACACTTGCGATAATGACAATGAGACATCATCAAAGTGAGTAATTTTGATGTGTAACATGGGTCAACGTCTTAATTCTTGTCCTTGTAGAAAAGATTGAAAGTGAGGTGAGAGAAGTGGTTTGTAAAATCTTTTATGTCTTGGAAAATATGAGTAAGAGAAAATTTTTGTAAAGTCTAATCCCCATTCATCTAATTAATGACAAGTTGTGAGTCACCATATATGTGAAGTTGAGTTAGTCCTTTATCCTGAGCTTAGGTAGAGTGTGAGATTTAAGGCTAAAATCTCACTGCAATTATTAGAGGTAGGTCCAGTGCCCGCTAAAAAAGATATCGTGTGATCATTTGTGAAATGAATTGTTCCACCTGCTCCTCCCCAAGATGGATTTCCTTGTGTAGCCTCATTGAAAAATTCCCATGACATATCTTGTTGAATGATGGTTTCATGATGAGATCTATCATTCTTAGATGGAAGGATTTGTGGGTAGGTTGAAATAATTGTGATACTGTGAAGAGCACACTGCATAGGGGAGGGTTCATTTTCTTAAAAAGGGAGTGGTTCTACACTAGCAATATTTCCCATGCAAATATAAGGGTCCAAGGGATTTTAAATTTATAGTAAGCTGGTTAAGAAACCAAATTTGAAGAGCGGATTCATATAATCTCTCTCCCATTTGCATTGAGGACCAATTATCCTTTTTATTTCAGACCAAACTGCCAAAGAGAACTGACATTTTAGGAAGAGATGATCATTTGTTTCATTATTTTGTTTACAAAGTCAACACCTTCCAAGATCACAAAAATTCTCGTGTTAGATTTTAACCCAAGTGGGCACCTTGTTGTGAAGAAGAAGCAACATCAATAGTTTGTCTTTGGCTAAACATTTTAATTTCCAAAGATTTTTCCCCACCAAGGTGGAGGCTCATCCCTAAGATCCCGTGTTAGTGCCAAATATCCCATTTTCGGACATAGCCACTAGAGGGATTAAGGGACCATATAATATTTCCTTCTTGGTTGGAGGAAGAGATAAAAGTATTCAAAAGGGAGTTTCTATAGTAAGTCCAATGGTAGGCATCGAAAAATTCAATGACAACTTCTTGCCAAGTTAACCATTTAAACTAGTGGTTTACATAATCTCTTCATAGGATTTTCTTGAGGATCCTTCCCTATGGCAACTTGGACTCCATTCCCAATCTTCCACATCAACCACTTTCCTATAAGAGGAAAGGCTTTGATTATGGCCTTCCAAATGATAGAACCATTTGACACCATTTTGTCATGTTTCCTTATCCAGTCCACAATGGATTCCTAAGGGAAATAGTTTTCCTACAATACTTGTGCCCATAGTCACGTTCCTTGAATCAATCCCCACACATTTTTTGTTGTTAATGCTTTTGAGAAAATAAATATATTTTTTATCCCCCAACTCCTAGGGCTTTGGGAACTGCCAAATTTTTCCAGGAAGTAAGTACCAGAAAATTTATTTCTTCTGATATTGACCATAGGAATTGGAAGGAGAGTTGCCTAATTTTGTTCAATATTCCTTTGGGAACCCGAGCCAAAGAGACCTAATAAAATGGGATTGCTTCTAATACCACCTTGACTAGAACTAATCTACCTACTCTGGAAATCCATTTGTTGCACCACACATTTACTTTCCTTTACACCTTTGCTAAAAGCCATAAACAATAATTTTTAAGATAACCACTTGCTTTGAGGATGAATCATAGGTATTTTAAACTAGGGCCTAAGTTACCAACCTAAGTTTCAAGAATTTGTGAAATGGCTACTTTATCTTGCTCATTTATATCCCAAGTGTAAAGTGATGACTTGTATTTATTAATGATCATTCATGTATCTTTGCAGAAATTTTTTAGGAGTTCATTTAGGTGTTCCATGTAAGATATAACTCCTTCACAGAAAATCAGAATATCATCAACAAATAGTAGATGGGAGATATAGAAAGTGGGACTGACTACAATACTTTTTAACCTTCCTCCCACTACAACATCCTTTATCAATATGTTGAGGCCCTCAACTATCAATAAATATAGTAGGGGGGAGAGAGGACAACCCTATCTTAGTCCCCTTTCCCCTCTGAAGAAGGTTGTGGTTGAGCCATTTATAATAACTGCAAAGGAAGGTGAGCTGATGCAATTTAGAATCCAACTCACCATAGAGGGGAAAAACCCCCAGATGAATGACGAAGAGCCTGATATAGAGCCAACTAACCCCGTTAAAGGATTTTTATAGATCTATCTAGAAGGTGATTTCTCTTTGGCTTCCTGTGCAAATGGAGTGAATTCATTCTTGTGCAAGTATGATTTCTTCGTGGATCTAATGCCCCTTGAGGAAACCAAATTGTTCTAGTGAGATGCAGGTAGAAAGTGTATCTTTCAATTTCCTAGCTATCATATTTGTGATGAATTTATAAATGTCATTGTAGAGTGATATAAGTTGGAATTGATCAAAAGACTTTGAATTATCGGATTTGGGGATTAAAGCGATGAAGGTAGCATTGAAATATACCGAGACCTAACCAAATATTCCATAGTATTCCACTACTTGCAACAATTCAATCCATAGGAAATAAAAACAAATTAGGTAGAATTCCACAGGAAGACCATTCAACCTTGGGATTTTATCCTTCTAAAAGCTATTCAAAACACCCAAGAGCTATTTCTTGGTGATTTCAAAAATTAGTTGAGCGTTTCCCTCATGGCTGTTAAATATTAGGAAATAGATGACAACCTATAATATTGTGTCTATGATTGCTCTTGATTTTTCATTGAAAAGAGTGTGGAAATAGAGGGAACTTTATTTGGCAATTTCAACAAAAGAGGTGTATTTTATTCCATCGGATCTATCAATTTCCCAGATAGTATTGATGGTCTTCCTACCATTTGCAAATTATGGAAAAACTTAGTGTTTTCTTCACCCCCCGGAGCCAAATGGCACGACTCTTCATTCTCTATTCTTTCTCCCTATTTAGAAAGATCTTTCTCCTAGCCTCCTCGAGCGATTTTATCTTCTCTTTATGCTAATTTGAAAGTAGACCATATCCACCCCCCTAGAGACACCTTTGTATCTTTGTTTAAATCTCAATAGGGTCTCATTTTCCTTATTTTTTCTTTCCTTGTTCCAGGAGATCATGGCCTCCTTTACCTTTCTAATATTGGATACAAATTGGATAGGAGGGGATTTCATAGAAGATAAATCATAACTTTCCCAACATCAATTGTTCATGTCAATATAATACAGGTCTTCCAACCAAGCGAGAATCATATTGAAAATATTGGGAGGTTTTTCCATTATTGGCCGCAATTCCAAGATCATGGGATTATGATCTGATTCGACACCAAATGAGACCCATTGAAAAACTTGGAGGTTTTCTTCAAGGAAAAATTGATCTAGTTGTTTGGACACTCTTTCCTTTCCTGTGCACATGTTCTTCCAAGTGGGAGAGAGTTTTATAGGTTGAATGTCAAACAACCCTATTGCTTTCATCCTTGAGATGAATAAATAAACAAGAGGTTCTAATTGTGAAACTGGGCCCAAAATTTCACTGGATCCCAACCTAAAATTGAGGTCCCCTCCGATCACAACATGATCCTTATTTATCATGGAGTTTTGAAAAAAGTGGTCCCAGAATGGTCTTCGATCCGAGTAGGTCCCTTAAATATTTAAGCATAAAAATTCTAGATTTAGATCACTCGAGAGAAGGGATACACATAGACCTACCTGAATAGTCTAGGTATTTTTTATAAGAAAAGAACTTATATTCCAAACTAAAAGAAGCCCCCTTGAACATACCTAGGCATCAATGGCCTGAAACTCCCATCCCGGAAGAACCGACGAGAGGATTTTGGTCGCGCTATCCTCATCCATCATGGTTTCTTGTAAAAGCAGGATTGATGGGCTGTGAACATCAATCAACCTTTTTAGGGATGATTTTTTGGAGGGATTTTCTAACCCTATGCAATTTAAGGAGAGAATAATCATGATGGGGTTTTCCCTAGGGATTTTTCTTTAAGGGACCCTATGAGAGATCATTTTTTTCCAGAACAGACTTCTAAGTTTGCTTTCCATTGGGATAGTGAAAGAAAGGATTTCCTACCTCTCTAAGAGGGATTTCACTCTCTATCATCTAGAGTTATGAATCCTCCTTCCACACCCTAAATGAGGAAATTCCTACATGTGGATTTGGATATGAGTGTTGGGCCATTTCACGCTTGTGTGCGTCCTTCTTAACGCTGGGGGGTTAAAACCCAGGGCTCAACCAGAGTTGCCAACAAAACCCCCAAAGCATCAAAATACCAATCCTCAGCCAAGGCTGAAGAAATTCTCACTCAAGACACTATGAGGATCACATAAACCATATGGTCTTGTGTCGGGGATGAAGGGATAAACACTCAAACATCCATTTGGGTTGGCATTCATACATTCCATAGCCAACAACTTACTATTATTAATATGCAAAAACAATACACACACATATACAAATACCACATGAGTAACACATGATAGATCAGAATCATTGCAACTTTATTATTCTCCTCATTCCATCAAACACATGTATACATTAAGAAAAACATACTTGAAAACAACAAAGCCTCATGTCCCCTTTAGATAATTCCCTAGATTTACAATACATTGCACCATGCTCACCCTTTCAAAACTTAAACATATGAGAGACTCAGACTTACAATCAACAACATTGCAACATTACAATACCATAGAGACTCAGAGTGACCTCATCAACAACAATGACCCTGTGAAAATCAACTCGAAAATAACAAAAACCTTTTATTTGTCATCCTTCCTTCCTTTAATAGCTTTCTCATCTTTGGAGCTCTGTCTCTGCCACTTCTGGAATCAGGGAAATCTTAACTACCTCACAAACTCATATTTTGTTTGCTTCATGTTCCCTTGTGTTGCTAGAAGTAATCATTCGGGGAGATTTCCTGATGATTCCTTTCTTAATTCCGGTGAGGGTCTTCTTGATTTATACTGTGCATCCAAAACATGGAATGACACACATTGGAAGGACTGGAATTTAGTGCGCATTAATAAAACTTGTCAAAACTTGGTTTGGCACACACTTCTTTTCAATCTTTTCACATCTGCATGGGTGCACACAAAATTGGAACGAGCATGCACAACTTCATTTGTGTGTGTGCTCAATGTTAATCTAAAATATTGGGTGGAAACAACCCCCCACCACTATTAATATCCTCTTCCTCAAGCCAAATTCCTCATGGAAGGACCGTATCAACAAACACAACTTTGGTCCTGAGTTCTTGCATGAACTCCTTAAACTAGTGCTCAGGATCATTAAGGTAGCCCTGAAGAGCTGTCACTGTGCATGAGCCTAACCTAGTATTTGTTGTCGATCATCCAATTAAGAGAGTAAGGTGGTAACATAGTCTTTTATGATTGAAGTTGGAATCGACTCCAACAAAATACCATCATTGTTGATTCTTACTGAAAGAGGTGTTGATAGGTCAAATCTAAGAACCTGTTCAGGAGTACTAGAACTACCGTCGGGGGCCATTAGATGCGGTAGAGTGTCTAAAGATGATGGGGTGACCCCAATTTGGTGATACATATGGTTGAAATTTTGAACGACTTCCATGTGTATTTTTTACTGTAGAAAAAAATGTATTTTTAATGCATCTATTATTGTGGTGATGCCTGGTGCCATTTGAATGAAAATTTGTTGTTGTGAGGGATAGGTACTGTGACCAGTCAAACCATTCCACTTTTGTTTTGGATTGACTAGAGTGGAATGTGTTTTTTTTGCATGGGGTGTCCCCCGAGGGTGCTTGACTGAGGTTTCATCTTCGGATCCCCCCCAGGGCGGACTGTGCACTATTCCTACAACTGCGCTACCTTAGCTCACTTACGGTCCCAATTTTACTTAGTGCACATTTCGAAAGTGTCCATTTCCTCAATTAATAATCATTTTAGATGTGTTGTCCATTCAACAATGGCTTATTGGATGTCCTCTTTTGTGATGCAGAATGGTAGTAGCACCATCACAACCCCCTGATCATCATTGGGATAAATGAACAAGTTATGAAAATTACATTCAAATATAAGGTAGCTAGCATAAATTTCCATTATGGTGCATGGGATGCACACTTCAAAGGAATCAGGAAGCTTCAAAGGCATGTCGATTTCGAGTAGTTCATTCAAAACTTTGAGGGGGCCTCTAGAGCACCATGGCAAGGAGAAGTAGTATCCAAATATAACAAATGTTTTTCTCGAAGTCCTGGGAATCCAAAAAATCATCAATGAAATCATTCAATACATACTAGACCCAGGCCATATGAATTCCTGCTACGAACCAGCATCAACGACCACCCCGAATGGGAACTCCTCCTTTGTACAGGTGTGTAGGATCTTGTAGGTTATCCATTGAGTATAAAATCTAACTGGATAGGCATTAATGTCTGAAATTATTACCGCACGCCTTTTGTGGTGTGTATTATATATACCATATATTTTATGTTGGGAAGTGCCTTTAGTAGCTAGGGATTTTTCTAGCTCATCACCATGCATGGGTAATTCGGTGACCCCGCAAACTGCTTCTTCATCGACCAAGTATTTTAGGTATTTTTCCCCCAGCCACAAGTAGCCACCATGTAGGTAGGTGAGTAAGAATCATATGCAAAGGTTCACCATCCTTCTATGCCCAAAGTGAGGAAAATCAACCAAAGAGAGTATGATGGCTTTTCGAAGGGAGTTGTCCCACTCTTGTGTGCGCACTAACAGATTACCATCGACACTATGAACTGTGCATGTATAATTGTGAAATTATAGGGTGGGGAATTGAGCAAGGTCTCAGACGTCATAATCGACAAATTGGACATCCTGCACCTTTCCTGTCTGGGATCCCGTGAAACTTACATGCCAAGGAAAGGGAAGCTCTAGTATCTGTCGGTCTTGGGTAATCCTAAAACTATTTCAGCATTGTGGTCTGCTTGACAAATCCATGGCCACTGTTATGGCTATATTCTATGGATGGCTAATGTTGGGTTGAAGATATTTTATTTTTTCTTGCTTTTACTACCACTATTTCCCTAGACTGAAATTGTGGACCGTTTCTTATAGACATGGAAAGGTCGGTACTGAGATAGATGAGGCTTGAGTCAGAAAGATGAAAGTTTCTAGGTGAGTACAATAGTAAAATAATGAGGTGTGCAAGGGGTCGTTAAGAACTTGGGGTGCCGTATGATAATTGTCGATCCCCTCTGGATCATTTCGCTTTATACCATCCTATCATTCATGTCAAATTATATATAATTGCAAGTTTCATGAGACCTCTTCGCTGATGTTCTCGATCCGTGAGGCCTATCAACCCTTTTGTATTAATGGTGCATGGATACTAACTTTACCACCAAATGTGCATAATCTTTGGGTGAGATTGTAACATTTACTGCTGATTACCTTCCTAGTAGCCTCTCCCACAGGTACCGTATAATGGAATTCACTATCTTAATGCATGAAAAGACTGGAATCATAGACCTTGGATGGTGAAAAGGACATCTCCATACATGCACAATTCTTACTCTTTGGGGGAGCCTTGCATGCTTCTTGCACACCCCTGTAAAAGTTCATCTTTGGTTAATTACTCGTGAAAACCCCTAATGGGATGCAACACTGATTCACTCATATCTATCCAATCTGTTCCATCCACTGATAGACCGAGCTTGGTCTTTCCGATCTTGATAGCATCCATTGACTATCCCACACTTTTTTATTCTTGCGGGATTTTTTTTTTTGCATAATGGGGTTGAGTGGGAGTGAACGAGAATACGTTCATTCCTCTGCAACATATTGTGTATAAAAATGCATTCTTTGTGCATGCGAATCCTCTACATGCTTCATGGGAAACTGAGGAATTGGGGGGACATACTTATTTTTTAGTAGCTTGCGTGGGGATTTTGGGTATTGGTTGCGCATTCCATGTCGTTGCGTG
The DNA here is from genome assembly GCA_009831015.1 of Picea engelmannii. Lineage (NCBI taxonomy): Eukaryota > Viridiplantae > Streptophyta > Pinopsida > Pinales > Pinaceae > Picea > Picea engelmannii. The sequence continues at coordinate 441,898 of ML791108.1, read as the reverse complement.
GCTATCCACCTCCATTCACAAGAACACATGTACTGACGAATGTCTACATATGGTTTGAATATTTTTCACATTGAGGCCTCTATGGTTTCTCATTCGCATAAAGGGTCTCGGTGTGCATCTCACCATTGCACAAGAATTCCTATGAGAACTATGTTTAGAGCACGAACCAGGTGGTGTTCGGGGATATGCTGTATCTAGGAAACAAACACATCTATCAAATCCTACCCATTATACTGGTAGTATCCAAATTATTCTTTGTGCACTTTAGTGGTGATATGAGTGCACCTCCTTTTCCAAACTTCATAGAGTTTTTGCTGCCACCTTTCCATGGCATCTTTAGAATCGGTATTGTAGGACTTCACGCTTAACCAACTTAATTCACCATATACTATGGGATTTATATGGTCTTCCTTGCACCTAGTAATCTTATATATGTTTTCATTTATAGAGATCCACACATCCTCATCCACCAGCTCATATTACCTGCCCCCTTCATTATTATATAGAGGTGCGATCACGTTTAGGGTCTCTGTCTCAAATGACATCTGTCTCTTTTTAAAATTTAGCATTGCATTATTGTCGAAGGTCCAATCGATGGTAAGGAAGGAGGGGTATGGATCAGAGTCATGCATAATCTCCATGAACTCAAATTCCTCCTTTGTCTTCACCCATTTTATATTCACCTCTACTTGCAATATTCGACCTATAGGATAGATCCTGTACTAATTTTCCAACCATAGATGGATGGGTGAGTAGACCAAATTTGTTTTTTCCATCAAATCCCATGAATTCTGCGGTAAAATATTTACACCCAACCCTAGATCCAACATGAATCTATCTTTATCATAACCAACAAGCTCAATTGTCATCTTGAATTCTCTGCCAATGTGTTTCTACTTGCTGACCTCACACACCTCCCTTTCTGGTAGAGGAGTTGATATAGTTCTATCTGTCATATCCTCCCCCATACAAGTAGCTAACATATGTGCCAACTTCCTCACAACATCATGATCATTGACTAATATCAAACGAAAACATAGGAAATTAATTATGTGATATTCGATATCTGTCTCACAACCCAAGTCACATAATGCTTCTATGCGCGTTGCATGTTGTAATTCCTCAAGGCGATGTTCCTCAATCTCTTTGCTTGGCATGTCATATATATTTTTGTTTGCCTGCTTATTCTATCGACCTATGAATTGCACGCTGCATCTCCTCGTGCATATGAGCTTCCTTCAATTATATTTGTGTAGTGCATTGTAGCTCTTCCCAGGTTCGAACCTCTTCTACCAACCTTTCTTTCGCTTGTTGTACCTCCTCGCGGATCTGATCCTCCTCAAGAGACATCTTCTTCATGGATCAATACCTCCTCAAGCGATGTTTGTTTCATGTGCTTGATCTAGATTATTTTTGGAATGAAATGAAGGTAGATATGTAACAATGAAATACACAGATATATTGCAAGAAACACAAAGATATACAGTAATGCATAATTTTTATTAATGAGATAAATGTACAGAAACTGTAAAAATACAGAGTGAATGAACTAGCTAGAATGGTGGGGGCTTATCTCTGAGAAGAGATGTGATGTCTACGCTCATTCACAAGAATATGATGATGTTTACAATGAGAGTCCAAAGACATTTTTAACATAAAGAAAATAAAAAACCCTAACACCGGAAGATAAAATTTCAAAAGGTTTGTGGGCCCCGATGGGGGTAGTTGATACTTCAACTTCCCAAGGGCGTAAATTTTTCATACGATCTCTGTTTGGGGTGTTCGATACCTCGTTGGAAAGGTCCATCTGAGAAGTACAAATTTCTCCAGGGGTCAGGGTGTGCCATTCACAACCTTTTCCTCCTCAAAAGTCCAAAAAAATGTCATTTAGGGCATTAAAATGGCCTCGAAAGTTTGGGACACGAAAAACTGTAAAAAAACTACCAAAATGGAAAACTGTTTTTTGAGCTAGTGGAATAGGTGGGTGGCCAATGATATGCTTCTGGATCAGTGTTGCAAATCCTTGTGCACTCTTTATTCTTCAAAACTCCTTGAAGAAATTTCTTTTGCTGGGCAACATCGAACTTAGGAGGGGGTTGTGGTACTTTTCTAATCTTCCTCTCTGGATTTTGACTCGAGCTCTTAGCCTACTTGAAGTCCCTGCCTGTATTCACTCCTCCTTGGGTTACCACTTGGACATCAACCTCCACATCCTTCTTCTTATTTCTACGTGGCTCCACATGCACCCTATTTCAATGCATCTTCTTTTCTTCCCACTTGTTAACTAGTCCTCTGTGACATGCTCAGGTATATAACATTATGCACAAAGAACACGTGGTTTGGTACAAAACCTTGATACATGACCAATCTCTCCACAATTGAAACAAGTGGGGGGTCTTCCCCCCCCCCCTCCATATCTGTTTCCATGACCACACCCATATCCTCCTATGGGACCTCCTAGGTATTCACCTGTCTTAGGACCATCACGATCTCCACCCTTATGTTCTTCTTGCATCAACTAGATTGAAAGATAGTTGTTGACATCATGTCCTACAGACTTATATGATTCACAAAAATGGGTATGAGGAATCTTTTGATACTTCTCCAAAGTTGGGAAGTGGGGTGGTACATGGCCCCACTATTTGCAAATCTCGCACCATTTTGTCTAAGGCCCAATTAGAAATGGACTCGGTTCTCTCGTTGCCACATAATTTCCAAGTACAACACACTCATCCACATGATTCCCCTCATATTGACATGTGATACACCATATGTGATATTGCATGAATTTTTTCTTTTCGATATCTTGCAAATGCATTGTCAGATTGTCCAGTTATGACTACACATGTGAAAATCCTACCAATTTCCTTGCCTCTCTTGGTGTAGCCTCCAAGTGAATTGCAATTTCCATGACCTCTTCTTGAGTCGTCACCTTTTTCTGGTTGAGCGGGACTTGGATATGGGGGAGTAACCCCACAATGAACCATTCTCTATGCTGCACATCTTGGATCTGGAATGTCAACCTATCCAACAAAATATTGAACTGTTGGTCATAGTCCCACACGATTTCTCCTTGTTTATGCTCAATCTCCTTGATTTTGTAATACATTGAGACTCTGACTTAGGTTTCTGAAACTCCTTAAGAATATCTCACTTGATCTATGTCACAAACCTCTCTTGTCCTGCCGATGCAATGACCTTGTACTTCATGTACCACATCAAAGCTTTGTCCCTGAACATGGTCTCCAACTGTGCAATATTTTATACTTCATCTATGATCCTCTTCACATTCCAAATCGCTTCACATTTGAACCAATGTTGTTTCAGATCATCCTTTCTTGTTCCATGGAACATGGGTAACCTCATGGCACTATCCGGATTTTCCATCTTCAATATTGAACTAAGTCCTCCGATATGACTTCTGGGTGTCGAGGTTCTCAACACTGATACTCTCCTTGGTGAAGTAGATATGACTTCACCTTCTTCTTCACTCATCTCTTCTCTTCTATCTCCTTCTACTCTTTCTCCTATTCCAATTGTCTCACTATATGTTGTTGTTTCTTATTGATTACAAATGCACAAGGGGGGTGGTTGAAATGGGCGGTAATTCCATCTTCTTCTAACATTTATTGTGAGGTGAACTAGAGAGTTTCCTACCTGCAACCATAAAAGACCATCTACTATCACCAAATATTCTCCCCCACCACCAGGGGAGCCTCCATATTCCTTTCCTTCTCCTATGCCTCTACTCTGTGCCTCATCTTCCTTTGAGGTTACGACACTCTGCAACACCATAGGGGTTCAAAATTTGTCTTCGGGGCCCATATTGCTACTATCATTACTCCTACTAATAATAATACTAATGGTATCCCCACTGGAAACCCTACTCACAATGTCATGCCTCTTCATGAACCTATCCTCTTATGTGATCCTCTATGGCACAACACATGCTTTCACACTTCCTCTTGGTGCAGTCTCCTATATATTCATCTTGGGCCTAACTCATCATCGCGCGCCCCTAACTACCTTCCTTCCACTCCTCTATTTTACATTCTTTCTCAACTCAACTCTTCTTGCGTATCTTTCAACTCTTTCTCTCCTCAGCTCCTCCGGGTCCATCCCAATCCTCACCTCATCTCAACAACTTCTATATCCTCCTTAACAGATACAAATTCTTCTTCATTTTCCCCCACATTTTTACCCCCCTCTAGCACTAGGGTAGTTCACTCGACCATCCTATCGGGCTCCATGTGCATCAACCTTTTCTCCACGAACACCATCTTTATTCAAAGTCATATTTCTTCTAGCATGCGTTTCTTAGGACCTTCCACGAACTTTATTTCAACCTCACTGAAATAATCAGTGTAATACACAACAAATTCAATGATATACCCCGCCTTTACTAGAGAAAACTAGAAATAAATGGATTGAGCGCATTTGTTGTCCAACACATTCAACCTATCAAGTGTGACTTGATCCCAAACTATCGATTCTATTGGTCTGAAAGCAACATTAGTGGCAATCTTCCTTTTCAACCATTCATACAACAATCAAGGAAATTCAACAAAGAAAATATCATGCATATCAATGTATATGTATGCATATTTCTATTGATTCATATTTACTCTCAGACCTTGAGTTTTGCGTTGGGAAAACTCATGTTCCTTTGTAGTTAGCTAATCTTGAATTTCCTCTCGAGATGGATACCACTTCATTATTTTCCTTCATCATTTAATACAAGACTTTCAGGTCCCAACAACAGAACGATTTGTTGGGTTGTTTCATGCTTGTGCGTATCCTTCTTAACCCTCGGGGGTTAATAACCAGGGTTCATCTAGACTTGACCAACAAAACCCCCAAAGCATAAACATATCAATCCTCAATCAATTCTGAAGAAAGTCTCACCCAAAATGCTATGAGGATCACAAAGACCATCTGGTCTTGTGTTAGGAATGAAGGTATGAACACTCAAACATCCATTTGGCTTGACATTCATACATTCCATAGCTCACAACTTACTATTATTAATATGCAAAAACAACACACACACATATCCAAATACCACATGAGTAACACATGATAGATCATAATCCTGTAACTTTATTATTCTCCTCATTCCATCAAACATAGACATACATTATGCAAAACATACTTGAAAACAATAGAGTCTCATGTCCTCTTTAGATAATTACCCAGATTTACAATACATTGTGCCATGCACACCCTTTCATAACTTAGACATATGAAAGACTCAGACTTATAATCAGAAGCATTAAAATATTACAATACTACAGAGACTTAGAGTGAGATCGTCAACAACAATGACCTTGTGAAAATCAACTTGACAACAACAACATCCTTTTCTTTGTCATCCTTGCTTCCTTTTATAACTTTCTCGGCTTGAGAGCTTTGTCTCTGTCACTTTTTCACCACTTTCTCTACTGACTAACAATCTCACACACTTCTTCCACATGTCTACATTCCATGTATCATTTCTGGAATCGGGGGAATCTTAACTACCTCACCAACTCATATTTTTTCTACTCCATGTTCCCTTATGCTATTGGTGGTATTCATTGAGGGAGATTTCTCGAAGATTCAATTCTTGATTCCAGCGAGCGTCTTTGGTATTTCTGGTGTGCGTCCAAAATTTGAACCAACATGCACTAGCAGGACTGGACTTTAGAGTGCATTAACAAAACTTGTCAAAATTTGTTCAGACTCATAGTTCTTGTCAATCTGTGTGCATCTATGTGGGTGAGAGAAAAATTGGAATGAGAGCGCACAAATTCATTTGTGTGTGCTCGCAATGTTAACCCAAAAATTTGCGTGCCAAAAATCCTCCACCACTATTACTTGGCTTGTCCTTGAGTCAATTTCCTCATGGAAGGAACATCTCAATGGACAAAACTATGGTCTTGAGTTCTTGCACAAATTCCTTGAACTAGCGCCCGAGCTCCTTAAGGTATCCCTAAATATCCCAATTAATCTGAACATCCGCATCAGCCTCGACTGTTGTGACTTAAGGAGCTGTTAGGTCTGTGGTATTGATTTTCTCAATTAGGGGGCAGACCATAACATGTGCGTTTGATAGTTGTGTGAACAAGATCAAGGCCTTATTGGCCAATGAAGTGATGATTTCTGATATACTCTGTTGCTCATCTTGGGTTGCAGTAATCTCTTTGGTATTCACTGTAATTGTTAACATCACAACTACGCGCTCCCTGGGATGCAGAAAATCCAGGTGTTTGCACAAGGGTAGACACAGGGTTCAGTTCTAACAACGCACCAACAAGCCCTAACTACTGGCCCTTTCGGCAACACCTGCAAAGTAGATGTAGTCTCACCCGAAGTATCTATAGGGGGGTTATAGGATACAGGTGTCTACAACTAGAGGAAATGCAAAGAGGATCGAGGGCAACATGCTCACACCGATCTAGTTATTCTTTATCTTTCTTAATCCTACCGCGTGAACTATATCTTAGATCTAACACAATATTGCATTAACAATATATCAGAGATCAGAAGAACACAACATCAATCACACATAACAACAGGATATACGTGGTTTACCCTCTCCCTAGGGATACATCCACAGAACAATGCTTTATAATATATTAGATGAAATCATACAGTTCTATCTGCACTTAGCTTGCAAATCTCTCTTTCTTTCTCTTCTCCTCTCTCCCCTCCCTGCACACCCAACTGTAGGGTTTATCTTCACACCCAACTGAAGATATTACAACACAGACTTCTCTCACCACACAATACTTTTCTCTCAACAATAACAACAATCACTCATCATATGTAATCTCTCTCTAACCCATCCCAGGTCCTCTTGACCTTTATTTATACATTACAATGACTCTCAGACATCCTTAGGCTAAAACTTAGGTGTCAAAACCCTAAATACCAAAACCCTAGGTGTCTAAAACCCTAGGTCAACTTGACCCGCATTTTCAGGGCTTTGCCAGCTTGTCTTTTCTTCTTTCTTGCGAGGTGCTCCAAAGCATCTATTGGTGGGTTTTTTCGCTTGTTGAGTCATCCATGATCCATATTCATTGCTAATCTGTCTTCCTTGCTCTCCCCTTCCAATGACCTGCTTTCTCTTACTTCACTTCGTCTTTTCTGCTCTTTTGGTCATTTCGACCCAATTTCAATCAACTTGTCTTCTGCGCAGTTCACACTTTATGCTTCTTTCCTTAATCTTTGCAACCTTCCATAACCAAGGGCCAACAGGCCCCCAACACTCACATGTGACTCATCCCGATGCACTTCAGGTCTGAACCTTCTATTTTTCTTCATCTTCGGACTGCACGGGGAAACCTGTGCTTTCTGCTCTTTCCCACCCTTCTTTCCTTGTGCACACTGTCTTTTCTGTGTCTGGTACCTAGTTTTAACTGCACCTGGTACCTAGACCTTTTTTCTCATGCTTTTACTAGGAGCTGTGAGGCAACTAGTTGTCATAGTACAATTTCAACCGGCTCCCATTCACCAAACCTTCCTTCCATTCTCCATTCAAAGTTTTCAACTGCGCAACTCCTCCTTCTGTAACGTAAACAACCTCATATGGCCCAAGCCAATGTGTCCTGAACTTCCTTGGATGCTTCATGAACTTGTTGTCGTATATCAATACCAGATCTCCTTGCTTGAAAGCTTTCTTCTTGATGTGCCTATCATGATAGGCCTTTTCTCGTTCCTTCTATACCTGCTGATGGAATCCTACAACAAATTGATCTTCTTCTAGTTCTACCAACTGCGCAAGCCTCTCTTGAACAACGCTAGTGTCATCCATATCTGTGAATGCTGCAATTCTGAGTCTAGGAACCAAATATTCCATAGGGACAACTGCTTCTAGGCCATACACCAACTTAAAGGGAGTCTGCATTGTTAGCTTCTTGCAAGTAGTTCTATAGGCCCATAGTATTGTTGGTACTCTCAGATCCTAGTCATCCTTGTTCACACTGCAAATCTTTGTCAGCGCTGTCTCCAAGATCTTGTTGAAAGCTTCAACTGTCCCATTCGCTTGTGGATGGTAAGGAGTAGTCTTTTGACGGTGGATGTCAAATTCCTGAGTCAAATCTTCAATAGTCTTATTAATAAAGTGTGTGCCTTGATCGCTCATCAGGGTCTTCTGGCATCCAAACCTGGTTATGATATCCTCAAATATAAATCGCGCAGCTATAGTTGCACTACAATCCTTAACTGTTCTTGCTTCTGCCCATCTTGTCAAATACTCTGTCGCAGTGATGATGTATCTAGCTCCTGTGCACTTCCCTGGTGGGTTTATAGGTCCCACGAAATCAATTGCCCATTTCTCAAATGTCTGCAAAGTCAGTTGTGGTGGTAAAGGCATCTCATCTCTTCGGGAAGGCTTCCCAACTCTTTGGCATACATCGCAGGCTTTATAGTATTCCTTGGCATCTTTATGTAAAGTAGGCCACCATAGGCCAGCTCTAAGAACCTCCTGCGCTGTTGCTTTCCCTACGTAGTGTCCTCCTGCAATGGCTTCATGTGCTTCTGCTAAAATCAATGGTCTTTCTGCCTCCATAACGCATCTCCTCATGATCTCATCAGGTCCCATCTTGTATAGCTGTCCGGCTATAGTGAAAAATCTGTAGCGCGCACTACCAACTGTTTCTTTGGGATGATTGTATATTCACTAGGTGTCATTCCTGTTGACAGGAACTGGACTATCTCAGCTAAGTGATCATCAATATTTCTAATGGCCAACAACTGTGCATCTGGTAGTGTATCCTCCAAACTAGTAGGTTCCTCTCCATGCTTTAACCTAGAAAAATGATCAGGTCCCTTGTTCATTCTCCCTGGCTTGACCACAATATCAAAATCATATTCCTGGAATAACAATAACCATCTGCATATTCTTCCCCCTAACACTGGCTTGTTGACTAGGTATTGCAACGCAGAGTGATCAATGAACATCTTAAAGTGGCCTCCCAACAAGTAGTGACGAAACTTCTGCAACACATACACCATGGCTAAATCTTCTCTCTCAGTGGTGGTGTAATTTATCTCAACTGTTGAGAGCTTCTTGCTAGCAAAGGCTAACAGGTGGTCAATATCTCCTGCTCCTGGTTGTGCTAACACTGCTTCTAGTGCAATAGAAGATGCATGGACATGCACATGAAATTCCTTGCTCCAATCTCAAAGCACCCATGTCTGGTTTCCAATCCCGAGAAGGCGAGTTTGTTCTACATTCCCCACTATGGAGGCCTCGATGTGGTGAGATGGAACTTCAGGAACAATTTCAGTAGCGAGAAACGAGATGAACTCGGCTTGGAGCTTGTGAATTGGCTTCAAGGTCAGCCAGATGGAGGAAATGATCATGTTTTGGTGCTCGACAAGATCTCATGGGATTTCAGGAGATCGAAGGATGCTGATCATTGGGGTAGCAGGCTGTTAGAGCTGCCTGAAATGAAGTCAAATACAAAGCTTTTGATTGAACGCCACCCGTGGGATATGAATGAAATTGGAGTCCCACATCCCACCTTCTTCCATCCTAGTTCTGATGGAGATATTTGGAAATGGCAATAGCAGATCAGGACAGGCCAGAGATCTCATCTGATAAGCTTTGCAGGTGCACCGAGACCCAACAGCACAGAAAGCATTCGTTCCATTCTCATCGAACAGTGTTTAAGCAGACCAGAGGCTTGCAAGTTTTTGAACTGCAATTCCCGCGTTTGCCTGACTCCCGAAAGCACAGTGAAGCTCTTCTTGAAATCCGAATTCTGCCTTCAGCCACCTGGCGATAGCCTACTCGGAGATCTATGTTCGATTCTCTAATAGCTGGATGCATTCCCGTGCTGTTCAATCCCTTTACATCATATTATCAGTATCCATGGCATCTGCCTACTAATCGGAGCTCTTATTCGGTATGATTCGGTTTACATACCAGAAGAGACTGTTAGACAAAGGGAGATAAACGTAGTAGAAGCTCTGCAGAGAATCCCAGAGCAACAAAGGAACGAAATGACGAGAACCATAATCCAGGAAATTATGCCTGGTCTGGTATATGGTGACGCAGATTCAAGGTTTGATGAATTCAAGGATGCTTTTATGATTTCCTTGAATAATGTTTTCTGGAGAATAGAAAAAGGCGGTATCTCAACGAATGCCTCCCAGAATGAAGTCATTTGAATCCATCATATCTCGAGGACAATGCAGCCGAGGTAAATACACAGAACTCTGCAGATAGCTAAACTCATTTGAGGATTCTGTTGGACTGGAAATGCATGAACAATATTCAGATGTTCCCAGTATTTGTATTTGCAAATAAAACCATTGAAATGGGTTTGGCAATTGTTATGGGAGCTGTCTCGGTGGCTGATAGGGAAGTAAAAGCAAATGGAGATTGCAAGCAGCACTTTGGTTTGCTTGCTGTTATTTTAATCATGTAGTAAAAACCATACTTATCAGTAGCTTGCTTGGATTTAACCCAAAAAAATGTTTTTTGCTTTTATATGAAGATATTTTTCATGTATGTTTTCTCGAAATTTATAGCTAGAAATTGTTAAATTTTTAGATTAAAGTGGTTATTTTTGTATAATCTAAGTTTCTTAAATTTTTTTTAACATACTGTTCTACATTTAAAAATACAAATTAAACAATAAAAATGAAAAGGACAAAAAAGTAAAACAATTATACAACCCCCAAAAGTTGTTCATGTGGGGAATTGAATTTCATATATTTTTATTTATGTATCTCATAAAATTTACTCAATGTGCAGAAATCAGTTATAATTTGTCAGCCTTTTAAAAAAACATCAAATCATTTACTTTTAAATAATTTCAATTTAAACACAATATAACATAATATTTATAAATATTTTTATTATTACTTTATAGTTAAGAGGTTAAACTATAATAGAGGTAGTATTCAATTTTATGTATGAAAATAAAAAAAGATTTGATGCTATTTGAAAACATAAACATATAACAATGTAACATAATATTTATAAATATTTTTATTATTACTTTATACTTAAGAGGTTAAACTTCAATAGAAGTAGTATTCAATTGTGTATGAAAATAAAGATTAAATGCTACTTAAAAAACATATAACTTATCGGATGGAGCTTACACTCTTTTATTGCAAATTCAATTTACAACACGGCTGCATGGCAGGGTATACCTCCAGCTATGCAGGTATAATAAAATAATAGCTATAACAGTTTTTGACACGGTTTTGACTCTACCGATTTTGGCTAGAATTGTGTAACATGTAAAATCTTTGGTGAGATATGTATCCAAAGTATCACTAAAAATGTGTTGTAGTTTGGAACAGAGAAGTAACCTTACTAATCTCATAACATTAGAGTATGATTTGTCTCGCAGATTATGCCCCAAAAATGCGGATTTGACTATGAAATATCGATTTGCTTCTTCGTTGTTGGGCCCTAGTTTATGTTCCTGCAAATTTTAATTATATTGACTGCAAATTCTAATTATGTTGTTGTGAGAGCGAAAATATTATGATGAAAACCAGGAAGAAAAGTTCACCGTGATCATAATGGAACACAAATTTATCATGATTTCGCGAAATCTTGATTTTAACTGTTATTTATTAATAAAATTCTTTCATGTACAAAGGTGACATTAAAGGGAAAGCCACGAGGTGGCAAGTCCCTGCTTTTAACTGTTATTTATTAATAAAATTCTTTCATGTACAAAGGTGACATTAAAGGGAAAGCCACGAGGTGGCAAGTCCCTGCCTACAACGTAGAGTTTCTTTGTGACAGGTTTTAGTACCAAAGTCCTTGAAACATATTGAATTTGGTATTCTTGAGGAGAAATTGCGGCTACCACAGATTGACTTTCTTTGCAAGTAATGTAGCTCATAGCTATAACATGTATTTTTTTGTTTTTTAGTTAAAACTAGAAAATTGATGAGGACTCTACTGCAAGAGAAAAGCCTAGTGTTGGTGAAAACACTGGAAAAAAAGTGAAAGGATCAGAAGGATCCGTCTAGTAGAGAAGATGATGTCTCCACCAAGTAGCCATAAGAGATGCCAGAAATAGTATTTTAAGAGATGCTAGAAATAGTATTTTTCTCTATAGTCGGGATGAGAATGGTTTAAACTATGCTAGAAATAGTATTTTTCTCTATAGTCGAGATGAGAATGGTTTAAACTAGAAAATATGAGCTTGGTGGTGCCGTTGATCCACTAGAAACTATAGGAGTCGAGTGAGAGCTTGTTCCAACATCCAACCTAGTTGCAACCATCCTCAACATCATTTCCCAAGGTAACAATAGCAATAACACTACACAAGCCGAGTGAGAGCTTATTCCAGCATCCAACCTAGTTGCAACCATCTTCAACATCATCTCCCAAGGTAGCAATAGCAATAACAGTGCACAATTAACATATTTAATAGATACATAACATTTTTAACATTATTTTTTAATGTAATTTTAAATTTTAAAATAATATTACCTAGTCAATTTGCTTGCCTTAGGGACTTTTACATTTTAAAATAATATTACCTAGTCAATTTGCTTGCCTTATGGACTGTGTTTTTTTATCCATGACCATGGTTATTGCATATAGATGACAATAAAGTAAAAATGTTTCCAAATAGTGGTGATGTCTCCATAAATTTAGAAAATCAAGGACCAAGGACACACACTCACATTTGTGCTTTCAAAACTAGAGAAGAAAGAAAAAATGTTACTAAAGAGTGGTGATGTGGAGCTCTTGGCCTCTTTACAAATTTAGAAAATTAAGGACGAAGGACATGCACTCATAGTTGTGCTTCCTAAACCTAGATGCAAACAAAAAAGAAAAAATGTTGCTAAAGAGTGGTGATGCAGAGCTCTTGGCCTCTCTACAAATTTAGAAAATCAAAGAAAAAGGACATGCACTCACAATTGTGCTTTCAAAACCGAGATGCAAAGACAACGGATTACCCAGGTTGTAGTTTTGGCCAATTGATTTGATTTTCTGTGAGGGAGGGGGTACTGGTCCTTATTGAGATCCATGAGTCTCCTTTCTGAGTCAATTCTGGGACTTTGCAAATCCCAATTTGAAGCATGAAAGATGTGCCTAATTAGCCCGTCAAAGATCAACTTTCATTATATTTTCTTTCTTTCACCTCTTCCATTTATTACACCTTAAAATGAGTAATTATTTATTAATTTTCTGAATCTATATGTCTTTAGACATAAAAAGACTTTATTACTTCATGATTTTAACGCATAGCATACAAGCCCCATCTCATGCTAAATTCGATGAAATCAACATTTGGATTCAATATATACTTAATTTTTGTTTTTGTTTTTGCACAATAAGGTTCATTTGTTACTGGTGCATCATATGTTACTGGTTTTGCTTAAATGTCCTTCCAACCACCTCATTCTTAGCTGGTCATTCAGGGCTACGTTCACTATCCACAGTAGATACATCTTTTGTCATAAACATTTTCCACAACATGTATCTTTGCGAAATCACTGAAAGAGTATTCTCCTTTCTCTGAGAAGTAACAACCCATGCCATTCGTTATGTCTGTGTTTTCATTATTGATTGTCTTGCAGGCCACGACTTATCATATGTACCTTCCTCATATTTTTATTGCATAGACTTTTTTCTGTCCTCCACAGTTATTATGCTTTCAGTATAATATTATATTATGTATTTAGGGATTAAGAACTGTAGAATTGAATTGATGTTGAACCTGATAGTTGGCGTTGCTTGATTCAATCAGTGATATTGTTTATGTTATATAATGGAGTAAGCATCGTACACCATTAGATAGTAAAAAAAGATTGGCAAAAATTCAATATTTGGGCCATCCTCGAAAATGAAAAAAGATTCTGATATATATTTCAATGATACGATAAAGTGGACCTTTCAAAACCCAGGCTGTAGTTTTAGCCAATTGATTTGATCTTCTTTCAATGTACGTCTATGGCACAATGAAAATAAACCATTTTCCTCCTGCCGTTTCTTCTTCTTCATGCTTTCTACCACCATATTTGCTGTGTCTATGCCTGTCTATCAATGAAAACAATCCATCAAAAACTCAAAACAATATATTGCAATTTCAATTTCAATCAAGCAAAAAGCAGCACATACCTGAAAGGTAGTCACCATGTACATATCCATTGAATTTTCTCAGTATATAAAAGAATTAAAATATGTTTCTTCTTTACCAGTATGTCTTGGAAATGCTTCTTTTCCACCAAAATTGGATAATTACTGTAGCTTCCTCTCTGAAACAGGAATCAGGAATCCGTAACGATTGCAATGTATATATGTAAACTACCAAAATGAGGATTATGGAAATCATACCTGCCATCTCAAAGTCATGCAAAATATAATCTATTGCCAATTCCAAGGCGTTGATGGAACGCTGAAGCAATATATAAACAACATAAACATAAAACTGCATTAGAGGCTGCGAATTTATTAGAAATATATTAATTCTTCAATCCGGCTCTGAATACTTACAATTCGTCGGATTTCAATTCTTCCAAGGACGAAACGGAACTACCCACTGTCCTCCCATCGACCGTTGTCGAAGCAGCTTCAACGGCCAACGCAAGATTACCAACGCAAGATTACCAACGCACGATTAGCAGAATCTACTGCCAACTGATATGAAGCTGCTGCAACAGATCCAGGGACACGAGCACCGCTGTCATACATGCAGAGCCCTTAAATTAAATTAAATGACGGTTTATACGACTGGTGCATCATGATCAGAGCGAGACAGACAGGGCAGAGAATGAAGCACAACAGATGCAGAGAAGGAAGTAGTTACTACTCTGCGAATAGGCACTCTTAATGGTGAGAGTGCATTAGCATTTGAGGCAGATAAAGAAATTGCATGTTATACCTATATCAATCATGGAGACCACCACATTGTTACTCAACAAACGGTCAATACATTGTCACTCAAACAAGGGCCACCACAACCAGGTTATAGGGAAATTGAAAATCAATGTAAACTCATAATATAAATATCTCATTGAAAAACAAACATTTATTGTTTACAAATAATACTATTCCATTGAAAAACAAACATTTATTATTTATAAATAATGCTAGTATTACTCTTCCAGAGTTACTTGGTTGGGATAGCTGGTCAACTACCTAGCTATCACTATATACCATTCGATTGCTTTTTGATATTAAAATAAGACCAAACATTACTTCTAATTGACTAAGAACTCCTATTCTAATTGGTTAAGAACTCCTTGATAACTATATTGTTCCACCTGCTCCTCCCAAGATGGATTTCCTTGTGTAGCCCCATTGAAAAAATCCCATGACATATCTTGTTGAATGATGGTTTCATGACAATATCTCTCATTCTTAGATGGAAGGATTTGTTGGTAGGTTGAGAGAATTGTGATACTTTGAGGGAGTGGTTCCGCACTAGCCATATTTCCCATGCAAATATAAGGGGAAGGGATTTGAAATTTATAGTAAGCTGGTTGAGAAACCAACTTTGAAGAGTTGTAATGCCCATATATTTCTAAACATCAGTAAGTTTCATAAACATTTTATTAACGTAAACTGAACAATAACTTCCTAGCATAACACTGATTTTCATAATAGCAACTTCAGTAACTTAGATTTATCAATAAATACTGATTTCATGGCAGAAAGAAATAAATACATAACTTAACAAAGTACCTGGTTCTGATGCTAATTTCTGTTGCCTCTGTGCCTTGCTGCTGCCTTGCTGCTACCTGCTACATAGATCAACGCTGCCACAAACAGGAAAATAACTGCCCAAAACTACTGTCCACCCTGCCAACTAGGAAAATTACCTAGCTCTAGGATATCTACGGATATCCTAGCCCCCGTGCCCAAAACCTCCAACAACTCAGTGCCTCCCCTGATCAAAAGCCACAGTCCACAAAATACAACAGTGCACAGAAAATCGCTGCTCACAGCAAAACACAACCGTCCAGAGGCTCTCTGCTCACGGCAAAACACAATAGTGCAGAACTCTCTGCTCACCGCAGAATATCATAGCTCCCTCCAATATAACCGGCTCAACAATTACAGTCCA
>ML791108.1:407773-425849 GCA_009831015.1 Picea engelmannii | reverse complement strand
CCTTCTTCCCTTCATTAATATTTTTATCATCTCGGGATTTCTGGGCTCCTCGCCCTACATACGCCACCCTCTACTGCATATGCAATTCCTGTTATCTCATTTCTTTTTTTGATCTCTTAAATTTATGTCACAGGTCATTAAATGTGATCTTCAGTTAGATTATTATTACTTAGTTAATCCTCAATTATTCCTTTAATTAAATCTTACTTAATAATCTTTAATCATTTATTCAATTAGGGTTGTTACAAGAGTGGATTTATAGAATCTCTTTCGCATTTGCGTTGAGGATCAATTATCCTTTTTATTTTAGACCAAACTACCAAACAGAATTGATATTTTAGGAAGAGATGATCATTTATTTCATTATTTTGTTTACAAAGAAAACAACTTCCAAGATCACAAAAATTCTCGTGTTAGATTTTATCCTAAGTGGGCACCTTGTTGTGAAGAAGAAACAACATGATCCTAAGTGGGCACCTTGTTGTGAAGAAGAAACAACATGAATAGTTTGTCTTTGGCCAAACATTTTAATTTCCAAATCTTTTTCCCCACCAAGGTGGAGGCTCATCCTTAAGATCACGTGTTAGTGTAGAATATCCCAGTTTTGGACATAGCCACTAAAGCGATTAAGGGACCATATAAAATTTCCTTCCTGGTTAGTGGGAGAGATAAAAGTATTCAAAAGGGAGTTTGTATAGTAAGTCCAATGGTAGGCATCAAAAAATTCAATGACAACTTCTTGCTAAGTCAACCATTTAAACTAGTGGTTTACATAATCTCTTCTTAGGATTTGGTTGAGGAAATAGAAGCCCCCCTTATTTAGATTCCTTATCATATGATTAGGGAGTAAATATTGTTGTTGTTACCAATCCAAGGATCCTTTCCTATGGAAACTTGGACTCCATTCCCAATCTTCCACATCAACCACTTGCCTATAAGAGGAAAGGCTTTGATTATGGCCTTCCAAATGATAGAACCATTTGACACCTTTTTGTCATGTTTCCTTATCCAATCCACAATGGATTCCTAAGGGAAATATTTTTCCCACAACACTTGTGCCCATAGTCACGTTCCTTGAATCAATCCCCACACATTTTTTGTTGTTAACGCTTTTGAGAAAATAAATATATTTTTTATCCCCCAACCCCTAGGGCTTGGGAACTACCATATTTTTCTAGGAAGTTAGTACCAGAAAATTTATTTCTTCTGATCTTCACCATAGGAATTGGAAGGAGAGTTTCCTAATTTTGTCAAATATTCCTTTGGGAACCTGGGCCAAAGCGACCCAATAAAATGGGATTGCTTCTAATACCACCTTGACTATAACTAATCTACCTACTCTAGAAAGCCATTTGTTGCACCACACGTTTACTTTCCTTTACACCTTTGCTAAAAGCCATAAAAAATAATTTTTAAGATAACCACTTTCTTTGAGGATGAATCATAGGTATTTTAAACTAGGGCCTAAGTCACCAACCTAAGTTTCAAGAATTTGTGAAATGGCTACTTTCTCTTACTCATTTATCTCCCAAGTGTAAAGTGATGACTTGTATTTATTAATGAGCATTCGTGTAGCTTTGCATAAAATTTTTAGGAGTTCATTCAGGTGTTCAACGTAAGATATAACTCCTTCACAGAAAATCAAAATATCATCAACATATAGTAGATGGGAGATATAGAAAGTGGGATTGACTGCAATACCCTTTAACCTTCCTCCCACTACAACATCCTTTATCAATCTATTGAGGCCCTAAACTACCAATAAAAATAGTAGGGGGGAGAGAGGACAACCCTGTCTTAGTCCCCTTTCCCCTCTGAAGAAGGAGGTGGCTGAGCCATTTATAAGAAATTCAAAGGAAGGTGAGCTGATGCAGTTTAGAATCCAACTCACCATAGAGGGGAAAAACCACCAGATGAATGATGAAGAGCCTGATGTAGAGCCAACCAACCCTGTTAAAATATTTTGATAGATCTATATTGAAGGAGATTTCTCTTTATCTTCCTGTGTGAATGGAGTGAAGTCCTTCTTGTGCAAGACTGATTGCTTTGTGGATTTGATGCCCCTTGAGGAACCCAAATTGTTCTAGTGAGATGCGGGTAGAAAGTGTTTCTTTCAAACTCCTAGCTATCATATTTGTGATGAAGTTATAAATGTTTTTGCAGAGTGATATAAGTTGGAATTGATCAAAAGACTTTGGATTATCGGATTTGGGGATTAAAGCAATGAACGTAACATTGAAATATACCAAGACCTAACCAAATATTCTAGAGTATTCCACTACTTGCAACAATTCATTCCATAGGAAATAAAAACAAATTAGGGAGAATTCCACAGGAAGGCCATTCGACCCTGGGATTTTATCCTTCTGAAATCTATTCAAAACACCCAAGAGACATTCCTTGGTGATTTCAAACATTATTTGAGTGTTTCCCTCATGGTTGTTAAAGCTCAGGAAATAGATGAAAACCTATAATATTGCGTCTATGATTGCTCTTGATTTTTCATTGAAAAGAGTGTGGAAATAGAGGGAACTTTCTTCGGCAATTTCAACAAAAGAGGTGGATTTTATCCCATCGACGCTATCAATTTCCCAGATGGTATTGATGATATTCCTCCCATTTGCAAATTGATGGAAAAACTTAGTGTTTTCGTCACCCCCCTGGAGCCAAATGGCACGAATCTTCATTCTCCATTATTTATCCTTATTTAGAAGGATCTTTCTCCTAGCCTCCTCGAGGGATTTTATCTTCTCTTTATGCTAATTTGAAAGTATACCATATCCACCCCAATAGAGACATCTTTGTATCTTTGTTTCAATATCAATAGGGTCTCGTTTTCCTTATTTTTTCTTTCCTTGTTCGAGGAGATCATGGCCTCCTTTACCTTTTTAATATTGGATAAAAATTGGAGAGGAGGGGATTTTATAGAAGATGAATCATAACTTTCCCAACATCCCTTGATCATATCAATAAAATATAGGTCTTCCAACCAAGTGAGAATCATATTGAATATATTGGAAGGTTTTTCCATTATTGGCCCCAATTCCAGGATGATGGGATTATGATCTGATTCGACACCAAAGGAGACCCATTGACAAATTTGGAGGTTTTCTTCATTGAGGGATTTAGAGATGAGAAATCGATCTAGTTGTTTGGAAACTCTTTCCTCTCTCGTGCACATGTTCTTCCAAGTGGGAGAGATTTTTATAGGTTGAATGTCAAACAACCCTATTTCTTTCATCCTTGAGATGAATAAATAAACAAGAGTGTCTAATTGTGTAACTAGCCCCAAAATTTCACTAGATCCCAACCTAAAATTGAGGTCCCCTCCGATCAAAACATGATCCTTATTTATCAGGGAGTTTTGAAACAATTGGTCCCAGAATGGTCTTCGATCTGAGTAGGCCCCTTAAATATTTAAGCATAAAAATTATAGATTTAGATCGCTCGAGAGAAGGGATATGCATAGACCTACCTGAATAGTCCAAGTATTTTATATAAGAAAAAAACTTATTTTCCAACCTAAAATAATCCCCCTTGAATGTACCTGGGAATCAATGACTTTAAACTCCCATCCCGAAAGAACCGACGAGAGGATTTTGGTAGCTCTATCCTCATCCATCATGGGTTCTTGTAAAAACATGATTGATGGACTGTGAACGTCAATCAACCTTTTTAGGGCCAATTTTTTGGAGGGATTGGCTAACCCTATGCAATTTAAGGAGAGAATAATCATGATGGGGTTTTCCCTAGGGAATTTTCTCTAAGGGACCCTATGAGATATCTCTGTTTTCTAGGACAAACTTAATTTGGATATGAGTGTTGGGATGTTTCACGATTGCGTGCATCCTTCTTAATGTTGGGGGGTTAAGACCCAGGGTTCATCTAGAGTTGACCAACAAAAACCCCAAAGAATCAAAATACCAATCCTCAGCCAAGGCTGAAGAAATTCTCACTCAAGACACTATGAGGATCACATAAGCCATATGTTCTTGTGTTTGGGATGAAGGGATAAACGCTCAAACATCTATTTGGTTTGGAATTCATACATTCCATAGCTAACAACTTACTATTATTAATATTAAAAAACAATACACACACATATACAAATACCACATGAGTAACGCATGATAGATCAGAATCATTGCAAATTTATTATTTTCCTCATTCCATCAAACACATGCATACATTAAGAAAAACATACTTGACAACAAAAAATTCTCATGACCTCTTTAGATAATTCCCTAGCTTTACAATACATTTCACCATGCTCACCCTTTCAGAACTTAGACATATGACAGACTCAGACTTACAATCAAAAGAATTGCAACATTACAATACTATAGAGACTTAGAGCGATCTCATCAACAACAATGACCTTGTGAAAATAAAATCGACAATAGAAACAACCTTTATTTGTCATCCTTGTGTCCTTTTATAGCTTTCTCAGCTTTGGAGCTTTGTCTCTGCCACTTCTGGAATCATGGAAATCTTAACTACCTCGCCAACTCATCTTTTGTTTGCTCCATGTTCCCTTGTGCTGCTAGAAGTAATCATTCGGGGAGATTTATCGATGATTCCTTTCTTAATTCCGGTGAGGGTCTTCTTAATTTATGGTGTGCATCCAAAACTAGGAACAACACACATTGGAAGGACTGGAATTTAGCGTGCATCAATAAAACTTATCAAAACTTGGTTTGACACGCACTTCCTTTCAATCCTTGCACATCTGCATGGGTGCACACAAAATTGGAACGAGCGTGCACAACTACATTTGTGCGTGCGTGCAATGTTAATCTAAAACATTGGGTGGAAACAACCCCCCCCTCCCCCCACCACTATTAATTGCCTCTTCCTTGAGCCAAATGCCTCATGGAAGGACCATATCAACGAACACTTGGTCTTGAGTTCTTGCATGAACTCCTTGAAGTAGCGGTTGGGCTCATTAAGGTAGCCTTGAAGATCCTGAGTAATATGAACATCCATGTCAGCCTCAACTATTGTGACCTAAGGAGTTGGTATGTCTGTGGTATTGATTTTCTCAATTATGTTAAATTTGGCAGTATCGACAGTCAAGTTCCAATGAAAGGCCATATGGGCCACCCTGAGGCTAGCCAGAGAGATTTGGAGAATCAACCAGTCTTGTGAGCTCCAGGGGGAGCGTACAACCTCTGTGAGTCAAACCAAAATTCAGGATGAATGAGATGCTATGTGAGTCTAATGCAAAAGTCAGGGGGAACGTACAACCTATGTGATCATAGACAGTCTAGTGCAAAATTCAGGGGGAATGTACAACCTCTGTGAGCATAGACAGACTAGTGCAANGTGAGCCTAGTCAAACCTTGTGAGCCATGAGAAAAAGTCAAGGCATCTAGCAAAAGTTAGGTTGAATATAAAATTCCTATGAGCTAGAAACAAACGATATTCCTAATATTGTAAATGATGTAATTGTATTGATCTAGTGTGTTGGCACATGTAAACATTATCCACCATGAAGAGAATTTCGAATTGCCTTGTTAAGAGTTGTAACTAAAGTCTTGAGTCTAGTTCTATGTCAGAACTAAAGTGTAATGTTGAGTTGCAACTAAAGTCTTGAGTCTTGTTCTATTTTAGTAATGTTGAGTTGCAACTAAAGTCTTGAGTCTAGTTCTATTTTAGAACTAAAGTGTAATGTTGAGTTGCAACTAAAGTCTTAAGTATAGTTCTAAGTTCGAACTAAAGCATGCCAGTCTCAAGTCTAGTTCTAAGTTCGAACTAAAGCATGCCAATCTCAAGTCTAGTTCTAAGTTCAAACTAAAGTATGAAGCTGAGTTATGTTCAATGCATGCAATCATGTTACTATTTCGAGCTTCCCCTCTTCCCCTCTTTAGCCTATATAAGAAGAGGTTGAATCCTCTCTTCAATATAGTTATGCAACACAGTTTTAAAACACAGTTTTCATATGCAGGTTGAGGGTGAAGCAATAGAGGAGCACATCATTGATAAAGAGGCATCATATCAGAGGTGTATTTCAGCAAGGTCTTGTAAGTCTTTGTCAGGTCAGAGTCATCTTGGCAAGCTCTTTGAGAGCAGAACATTCATGGTGGATATTTGTAAGAGATATTACATTATTAATGCAATAAAGGAATATTGTTTGCTGGGGTTTTTCTCCCTGTACAGGGTTTCCCCAAGGTATATGTGTTGTTGATATGCATGTTTACTTATCTACATAATTATTGCTATTCGATTATGATTTGGAATTGTTGAAGTATATTAAGATGGAAGCAAAGTATTGAAGAAAATAAAAGAATTAATCCACATAAGAAATCAAGCTCATAATTTAACAAATTAGGGGGCCAACAACAATGTGTGCATCTGACAGATGTGTGAACAAGATAAAGGCATTATCGACCACAAAAGTGAGGATTTTTTATATACTCTACTACTCATCCCGAGCTGTTGTAATCTCTGTGGTGTTCACTGCAATAACTAACATCCCAATGACACTCTCCTTGGGAGGAAAGTAAGGAAGGTCACATTTTTGTTGTGTAACGCCAACCTCAAATGGATGGAATCATTCTTCAATTATAGATACCTCTGGTAGGTTTTTGAGATGATTCCATAAGGCGAAGCCATAGTTGACCACACTTGAAAATGACTCTACCCTATGTTGGCCATCTTGGATAGTTTCTTGAGCCAACTTAATATTTTTTTGGAATCATTTGGGGGAGTGGTGGATGAAGAGCTATGAGTTGGGACTCCAGGGTTTGCAGGAAGGCCTTCATGGCAAAGAGCTTAAAACTAGGGGGAATGTCATGGGATTGTGTTGAAGCAGTTGGAATTTGCACATAAGTTATCCACATCCCCGAGGAGGTTGTTGAACGTTGTACTTATATTAGTGTATTGGTGCTAGGTGGTTGCATGTGCCACAAATTATGTTTCATATTTATTCTTCATTGCTTAGTTATCTTGAGCTTCCTTTTTGTAATGCTTGTGTGTCTGATTATTCGTGACAATGTCCACTTGGTACTGGAGCTGTCAATGTGCATGAGCTTGACCTAGTATTTGTTGTCGCTCATCCAATTCCGAGAGTAAGGTGATAACATAGTATTTTATGATTTAAGTTGGAATCGACGCCAACAAAATACCATCATTGTTGATGCTTACCAAAAGAGGTGTTGACAGGTCAAATCTAAGAACCTGTGCAGGAGTACTGGAACTACCCCCGTGGGCCATTGGATGTGGTAGAGTTTATAAAGATGATGGGGTGACCCCAATTTGGTGATACATATGGTTGAAATTTTGAACGACTTCCATGTGTATTTTTTACTGTAGAAAAAAATGTCCTTTTAATGCATCTATTATTGTGGTGATGTTTGGTGCCATTTGAACGCAAATTTGTTGTTGTGAGGGATAGGTACTGCAACCAGTTGGACCATTCCTCTTTTGTTTTGGATCGACTAGAGTGGAATGTGTTTGCTGTTGCATGGGGTGTCTCCCGAGGGTGCTTGACTGAGGTGTCATCTTCGGATTCCCCCCAAGGGGGACTGTGCATTGTTCCTACAACTGCGCTACCTTAGCTCGCTTACGGTCCCAATTGAACTTAGTGCATATTTTGAGAGTGTCCATTTCCTCAATTAAGACTCATTGCAAATGTGTTGTCCGTTCAACGATGCCTTGTTGGATGTCCTCTTTCGTGATGCAGAATGGAAGTAGCACCATCACAACCCCCTGATCATCATTGGGATAAATGAACACGTTATGGAAAGTACATTCAAATAGAAGGTATCTAGAATAACTTTCCATTATGGTACATGGTATGCACACTTCAAAGGAATCATAAAGATTTGAAGTCATGTCTATTCCGAGTAGTTCATTCAAAACTTTGAGGGGGCCTCCAAAGCACCATGGCAAGGAGAAGTAGTATCCAACTATAACGAATGTTTTTCTTGAAGTCTCGGGAATACAAACAATCATCAATGAAATAATTCAATACATACCAGGCCCAGGCCATATGAATTCCTTCTATGAACTACTCAGCTACAACGATCACCCTGAATGGGCACTCCTCCTTTGTATAGGTGTGTAGGATCTTGTAGGTTATCCACTGAGTATAAACTCTAACCAGATAGGCATTAATCTCTGAAATTATTACCCCACACCTTTTGTGGTTTGTATTATATATACCATATATTTTATGTTGGGTTGTGCCTTTAGTAGCTAGGTATTTTTCTATCTCATCACCATGCATGGGTAAGTCGGTGACCCCGTAGACTGCTTCTTCATCGATAAGGTATTTTTCCCCAGCCACAAGTTACCACTGTGTAGGTAGGTGAGTAAGAAGTAGATGAAAAGGTTCACCATCCTGCTATTCCCAAAGTGAGGACAATCAACCAAAGAGAGTATGTTGGATTTCTGAAGGGGTTTGGCCCACTCTTATGTGAGCACTAACATATTACCATTGACACTACAAATTGTGCATGTATAATTGTGAAATTATAGGGTGGGGAATTGAGCAGGGTCTCAGATGTCATAATCGACAAATTGGACATCCTGCACCTTTCCTGTTCAGGATCCCGTGAAACTTACATGCCAAGTAAAGGGCAACTCTGGTATCTGTCGTTCTTGGGTAATCCCAAAACTATTTCTTCCTTGTGGTCTTCTTGACAAATCCATGGCCACTGTTATGGCTAGATTCTATGGATGGCTAATGTTGGGTTGAAGATATTTTATTTTTGCTTGCTTTCACTGCCACTATTTCCCTAGATTGAAATTGTGGACCATTTCTTATAGACATAGAAAGGTCGGTATTGAGTTGGCTGAGGCTTGAGTTAGAAAGAGGAAAGTTTCCAGGTGAGTACGATGGTACAATAAGGAGGTGTGCAGGGGGTCATTAAGAACTTGGGGTGTCATATGATAATCGTTGATCTCCTCTGGATAATTTAGCTTTATACCATCGTGTCAGTCCTGTCAAATTATATATAATTGCAAGTTTCATGAGACCTCTTCGCTGATGTTCTCAATCTGTGAGGCCTATCAACCCTTTTGTATTAATGGTGCATGGCTATTGACTTTACCGCCAAACATGCATAATCTTTGGGTGATATTGTAACATTTACTACTGATTACCTTCCTAGTAGCCTCTCCTGTAGGTACTGTATAATGGAATTCATGATATTAATGCATCAAATCATTGGGATCGTGGACCTTGAATGGTGACAAGGACATATCCATACATGAACAATTATTACTCTCTGGGGGCATCGTACATGCTTCTTACGCACCTCTGTAAAAGTTCATCTTTTGTTAATTACTCGTGGAAACCCCTAATAGGCCTCAACACTGCTTCACTCATATCCATCCAATTTGCTCAGTCCACTGAGAGACTGAGCTTGGTGTTTCCGATCTTGATAACATCCATTGATTATCCCCAACTTTTTTATTCTTGCAGGATTTGTTTTTTTTCATAATGGGGTTGAGTGGAAGTGAACGAGCAAATGTTCATTCCTCTGCAACATATTGTGTAGAAAAATCCATTCTTTGTGCATGCGACTCCTCTACATGTCTAGCAGGAAATCGAGGAATTGGGGGGACATACTTATTTTGGGGCAGCTTGCGTGAGGCTTTTGGGTATTCGTTGCACATTCCATGCAAAGGCTCATGACATATGTGTCCAGATTATAGAGAGATAAAAAAGATCACCATTAAAGATAAGTTTCTCATTCCCGTCATTGATGAATTGTTAGATGAACTCCATGGGGCAATATACTTCAAAAAGTTGGATCTTCGTTCAGGGTACCATTAGATTAGAATGAAAGAAAAAGATATCCCAAAAACAACATTCAGAACTCATGAAAGCCATTATGAACTTTTGGTCATGCATTTTTTCCTTACGAATGCACCTTCCACATTCCAAGGGTTGATGAATTCCATTTTCAAGTCCTTCCTTCGAAAATTTGTGTTAGTATTTTTTGATGATATACTAATCTATAGAAAGTCTTTGGAAGATCGTGTTCAACATGTTGACAGGTGTTGGCACAGGGGCATACCCGGGGTTCAATGCTTCAACAACGCACCAACAAAACCCTAACTACCGACCCTTTCAGCAACACCTACGAAGCAGATGAAGTCTCACCCGAGGTAGAGGCAGGGGGGTTGTAGGAATCAAGTGTCTACAACCTAGCTGGGACACATATCTGTGATCACAATACTTAACAGAGAACTTATTAATTAACATTCATTATTCTTTGACCCTTATTCACATAGAAGATTCAAATCCTAATTACAGAGCAGCGCAGTATTCAATAAGATCCAAGCATAGTTAACCATTTAGCACATAGCATCAAACAAATCTAGCATTCAATCATGTTATTAGGCATTAATCTACTACATTAGATGCATCTAACATACATAAAGATTCAACACTAAGCATAAATCACATCAAGAACACAAAGCAGTCACAACATAGGATATACATTGTTCACCCCCAGTGTGGGGCTATGTCCACCGACTCTTCTTCTTATTTATTATCTTCTTTCAATATTCTTACATGCACAAAGCCTCAAAACCCACTCCGCATAGGACAAGAGGTCTGCACGCACCTCGCCAGATCCTCCTTCCCCGAGTTTGGCACAACACAGAGCCTTCTTACAATCACTTGCACTTAGCTCTGCAAGTTCTCAACACATAGTATGCACTAATCCTTTTCAACTAATCGCACTTAGCAACCTTTACATATCTTTCACAAAGCCAACTTAGATCTGATCAAAATTCACCCCCCTACTTACATCGCCTAGCTACTTATTTATGCATTACAAAAGAGGCCTAAGCATGGGTAAACCCATGGTCTGACATCCCATACCCATTACATAATACCTAAACCCAAAAATCTCGTAAAAGGGGGCTAGATCCTGCAATCTCCGCTTTGCGTGGGCACTCCTTCTTCGACCAGCCTATCGAAGTCCCAAAAGTGGTCAAACACGACCAAGGTTCTCCAAAACTTCGTCAAGGTCCAACAGGCCCCCAACACTCACCTGTGACTCGTCCCGAGTCACTATGATCTGGGCAACTCTGCTTCAAAGGCCTCAAGCTTCGCTTGGGCTGCCTCGACTTGCTGTTTCGCCAGAGCTTCCTGCTCGAAAAAATCTGTAATGATTTTCTTAGTGACAGGTCCTTCCAAGTGTTGTTCCACTGTGGTGACCACTTGTTCTAGTTGTGTTCCTTGTCCTTTGATCTCCTCAAAAAGTGTGCAGGCTTTGTCCTGTACTGACTGAAGTCGCTGGGTCACTTCCATGACTTTACTCTAGATGGCATGAACCTGCTGTTGAACTGTGTACTGTTCTTGTGACCTTTTCATCTTCTCGACTGCTAACAATAGCTTCAATTGTGTCTGTACTGTCGGTGCTTGTTGCTTTTCTTCTTGGAGTTGTGACTCTAATGTCCTTAGTTCTGGGTCCTCTATAAGGCGCTCATAGGTCTGTACACTTCGATTGCTGAGTTTCTTGCATTCTAAGGCCAATGCCTTGATTCTTCCAACTGCGCTCCCGACAATTTCTTCCCTCTGATATCATACTTCCTGTGGAGTGCTCGACACTTCTTGCAATTCCAGTTCTGCTACTCTTTCTTGGATCTATTGAATGGCTTCAACGAGCTTTCCCACTTGGCTCTCAGTTGTTTCCTCTTCCATCTGTGCCAGGCCCGATACAGAGCGAAGTGCTCTAGTGATTGCTTCTTTAACTCTAATCTACTCAACGAGCAGTTGTTCTTTTTCTTTCCGGAGCTGCTCTCTATCCTCTGCAAACTTTGCCTGAAGGTCATCTTTTTCTTGTTGCGCAACCCTGTTTCTCTAGGGATTCCTCCTTTACTTGCTTCAATGCCTCTGTGGCCTGCTCTTTTTCTTCCTGGACTCGACAAAGGCGAGCCTCTGTCACATATGCTATTCTATGTAGCTGGGAAGGCTCGTCTCCTACTTCTATGCCCCCTGATGACCACGACACTGTAGACACTTCATGGTTTGAATAAAGAGCCTACTGTACCCCTTTGAGCTCTGCCTCGATCCTATCATACATTGTCTCCTGTTTTTCTTCGCTTCGTTGCAAAATGTCCTCGAAAGTATATGATACAACTGCGATGATGAGGTCAATATCATCCACCGTAAGTATAGTCTATAAGTGGGGATTATTAGCACGTGAATTATTTTGCACTGAGGGTTTCTATGGAGAAACCTTTCTTTTCTTGGATGTCTCTGTCTCCATAAGGGGATCTTTAGGCGGTGTTAATTCACCCTGTTCCTGCTTGTCTTCAACCCCTTCATCCTCGTCTTTGTCTACTTCATCACCTCCTTCCCCTTCAGGTGAATCTGGTGTAGTCTCCTCTGATGCGCTGTGCATTTCCTGTACTTATTCCTCTTGCTGTTGTTGGGTCCATCATACTCTTTGCAGGTGACTACAAGACTTTCCATGGGGTCGGGGTCAGAGAGTTATGTCTGTTTGAATGGTACAAGGAATTTCGCTGACCATTCCTTGGTTATTTCTTCCATATCTTCCTCGGTGAGTTTGTAATAGGACTGGAGCTCTTCCTTGTGCTTGTCTCTGCGCGTAGTGATGTAAATGAAGTGCCTGTTTGCGCATAACTTCGCTAGTGGTCTGAACTTATGAAGTGTATTCAACATCATGCGAGGGAAGTATTCAATGGCCCTCTTCAACTGCAAGTAGTAGGTGTGGAACACCGCATTGGACTATCATTGCTTCACCATGTCGCTCGAATACTAGAGGGTAGTGAACCTCATGGCCAGTGGTTCGGACGAATCGACTTCAGGGAAGGTTGCTCCCTCTGGCATCTCCCAAGCGATGAAGGCAATGAGAATACAAAACTAGCTGAAGTGAAACTCGTAGCCCTGGTCTTGCACTTCACGAAAATATTTTTCCAAATGGTTGACGAGGTAGCTCACCCAGTTCATTTGCATGCCTTCAACGCATTTTCCTACGAGGTCGATGAAAAACCCCATGACCTGCATTGGTCTCTTCTTCCTGATGATATTTCCTACTATCATTTGACAAGCTAGGTGCATTGCTCCATTTTGGATGGAGGCTACCTTGTAGCCTCGATTCCCCTTCTCTACATAGCCGTAGGTATCCTTTATTTGCTACGACAAGGCATGATATGCAACCTTCCTTGGGTAAAAGTCTTGAGGGTTGAGTCCTTGCATGCTCAATCCAGTGACCCGGTGGATCAACACTGGATCTACAATGATGCGCCTATCTAACCACATGTAACCACCATGGTACCACGACATGAGGAGTTTAATGCACGCATTAACCTCCTGATGTATTCCGAAGTGTGGTATCTTCATCACATTAAGGATGGTTGATATTGCGATGTCCATGGTCCATGGATGGGAGATTATCTTTGACTTCTTCCCCATTGTCTTTGTCAAGTACTTATGTGGTGCGAGCATTCCATAATTCTTGCACTCTCCCAAGTTGAAATCACTGATCTTTAGCGTCATAATTTGTCCCAATTGCAGTCCAACTGTACGTATCCCCTTCGAGAGGTACACAGTGATCACTATAGAGTATAAGTCCCTTGGGACACTGTCATGACTAACTGCGTAAGCTAGAGGTGGGATATAGTTGGGCATGACTGATGGTATGAGCTTCACATTTTCCAAGTTGTCGAGATGCTTGCTCTGTTTCTCTGTCGCACTTCAGGATGACCTAGATTGACGTGCAGTCGATGGGCAGGATTGGAATCCTCTCGTCGATGAGGCATGTGCGCCTGCGGACATGACCTTCTTAGCCATAAGGTCAATAAAAATCTCTTCGATGGATTTCTCTATTGCGCTAAGGTCTCTTGACATACACGCTTGTGATCAAATGTCTCGGATAGGTGGACAAGCGCTCAAGGTAAGCAGAACAGGTGGAAAGGTCTCAATAAGCACTACGTGAAAGCAATTAGTTCTCTATGGGATTGGATAATCACAATTTTCAAAATTGTTCTCAATGCAACATTCGATGGGTTAAATAGACAACATCGTAATAGATTCCTCCAACGGGCAGGAATGCCTCAATCAATAAAATTCCATCTTTTATGGCGTGGTCCCTACGGTCCAATGACAACCTTTCCGACAATAACTACGTTTCTAGCCATTCTGGAGAGTCATTCTAATGGTCAAGACGCCTCCAACGGTCATATTGCTTCGCCATGGTGAAGTTCTAGTTTGTGTTGTTCTACTATTCTAGCGAGGTTCAAGTTCTACAAGTCTTCCTTCTGCGAAGTCCTCTCTGGAACCTTATGCAATTTTTCTAGATTTTCTTTCTTCTTACTGAGCTTTCTTTCTTTCTTTCTTGTGATCTGCATCTTTGGATTCCTCTTTCCATTATTGTTCTTATCTTCTCTTAGCATAGTAACTTCACACTTCTGAGGGTCTTTCACAGGGTTCGAGGGTAATACTCTTTCTCTTATTGCGTTTGGAGTAGGTGCTCTTCTCTTCTGCATGGATAAGTTCTTTAAGCCTTCTTTCTTTCTTTCAACTTCGACAGCCAGGTCTCTGGTCCTTAGTAGCTTCGAATTTTCCTCCTTTTCTTGTATTAGTCTCTCTATTTTCCTAGCCATGAAATCCCTTAATTATTTCTCTTTGTGTTCTATGGCTACCTCTTCTTCTTTCGTTCGGATCTGATCTCTCTCAATCCAAGTCTTTCCTAACAAAAGTTTGAAAGGAGCGTTGTTCTCAACAAACTTAATGACCTTTAATTCTTCTTCTATCGATGTGCCATGAGCACTCATAGGAACATGAGTAAGTCTTCCACATAGGGTTATCATATTCCCTTTAAACAATCTTATTCCTCCCAATGAAGTAACCATAGTAGGCTTTCCCAAAATTTCCCAAGTACCTTATGTCATGATATTAACCTATGTTTCTGCGTCCAATACACAGTTTATGTTGAAGTCTCCTATTCTTGTTTCTATGAACTCTTTCTCTTTTAATATATCTGATAAACTGAAGTCTCTGTGATCATTCAATGTTTCTTTTATCTGCAATAATATAACCTCAGATTCTTTCTGTTTCTTTGGCATATGCTTAGTCTCTTGACCTTCCTCATGGTTTTCTTGTCTCATATTCATCTTCTCAACTTTAGCAATCATTCTAGGGAAATCTAAAAATTCATGTCCAGTAGCTTTACAACAAAGGCAAATAGGACCTCTACTAGGGAATTCCTTAGCAAGATGTCTCGGCCTTTTGCAATTATAACATAATGTCAATCCTCTCTTTCTCTTAAATGATCCACAACCTTTCTTGTACTGCGCAACGATATCACAGTGATGGACCTACAAAAAATTGTTTCTAGGGTCCTGCATCCACTTGTTAGTCCAAAAATTATTTCTATGCATAGGAATAACATATCTTTCATTATTTATATAAGATCTATTCATATCATATCTTCTTTCTTCAAGTTGTGCCCTAGTTTTCAGACTAAGATGAAATCTATTAGATATACCTAGATCCATTCTTTTGAAAAAAAAAATTCCACTTATTTTACCTTTATAAGAGCACAAATCTTTAAGATCTTACCTCTTTTCTTCAGATCAGACTTCTCTTCTTAGCACAGAGCTTGAAAATTCAAGTAGAGTACTGCGCACTAGAGAAAAAGATCTACACACAGAGCTTTCTCTTTTCTTCAGTTCCCAACAATCACAGTTTCAAGTCCCGACAACAGAACCATTTGTTGGCACAGGGGCAGACCCGGGGTTCAACGCTTCAACAAAGCACCAACAACACCCTAACTACTGGGCCTTTCGGCAACACCTATGAAGCAGTTGAAGTCTCACCTAAGGTAGAGGCAGGGGGGGTTGTAGGACTCAAGTGTCTACAACCTAGCTGGGACACAGATCTCTGATCACAATACTTAACTGAGCACTTAGCAATTAACATTCATTAGTATTTGACCCTTATTCACATCGCAGATTCAAACCCTAATTACAGATAAACACAGTATTCAACAATATCCAAGCATAGTTAACCATTTAGCACATAACATCAAACAAATCTAGCATTCAATCATGTTATTAAGTGATCTAAAAATTGAAGAAGACTTGAAAATCTTGATATTATTTTGCAAGTAAATTTTATGTGTTAGAAGCAAATGGATCAACTTTGCAACACATTAATTAAAGGATTGCTCATTCAAGATACAAACAAACAACAACATAATCAATGAACATAAGCACATAAACACAACAATTGATAAAGGAGTTCACCCCTCTCTTGGGCTACATCTCCTGGTCCAGCTTCCAATGGATCATTATTATTAATTGCTCAAAGTGCTCAAAAACATGCCTTATAATGCTCAAAATGACCAACAGACTGCTCCAATGGCTTCAGAGCGTCCAAAAACCCCTAGCTGGGCTTTTTCGGCACCTCAATCAGTCGAAAAACGAAGAAGTTAGGCCTCCTGGAAGTCCCCCCTTCAAGCTTGTTGTCTCTGCATCTACAAAACGCACCCTTGTAACATGAACCTGGCACACACGCAATTTAAAGCGTGAAAACCCAGCACCAGACGAAACCGCACCAACGGTGTGAACTGTAGGACGGTTATGGGCACGCTAGCCCCTAACCACCTAGCACCTAGGCATATGGGGTCATAATATGACCACGCGCATCAAGAAAAAGGCTAACCGTGCCAACCATTCCAACTTCCCCGCGCACTTGGTTGTGGTCATATGTAGTTAGGCATATAGCCACGGGCTTAACCGTTTCAAACCATAATTAAAAACCCCCGCGCACACTATATATTATAGCCGTAGTCATATGTTTAAATGGCACGCAACCAAGGGCTGGGGCTAAGCCCCGGCCCGGTCGCGGCCCAAACCAACCCCACATTCAAACTTAAATATAAATTGAACCACATACATATTAAGCAACGCTCGGTGGCACGCTGGTTGGAAGCTCCTTGCCAAGTCGTTCCCCTACCCGAAGGTCGCGGGGTCGATTCCTGCTAATGACAACTTTTAACCCAAACAACGAGTGACACGTGGCGCCCACAGATTGGGCCACGTGTCAACATACCATTAGCCACCAAAAAGGACACGTGTCAAACTATCATTCGACCACATCTGCCAATCAACAACTACCACATCACCACATGTCACATCAGCATACGGTCGTACGACCCTGCCACGTCAGCCTGTACGGACTGTACGGACTGTACAGTCAGCGTCCTTTTTTTGCTTGTTTGCCATTCCGAACAGATTGCGATATCTCTTGCTCCTGATGTCCGTTTGAGACGAAACAAGTTGCGTTGGGTTCGCAATGATGAGGCCTATGCTCTTGTCCGGTTTGAAGCGATTTCGAGCACTTTGAATTTTTGAGCAAAATTTGATCCCCTGATCACACCTCCCCATTGGGAAGCTTTTGGACCTTCAAAAGACTATTTTCAGTCTATGTGAAGATGAGGGTATAGTTCCCTCACCCTTCCAACCTCAATCCACTTGGATTTGCTTGGATTTGTCCCTTTAAGACCAACTCGAAGATACTCCACATTTCCTCGTTTTGAAGTTCGCATTCTCCTGTCAAGGATGGTGTCTTCATGTAGTTCTGTAAGATATTCTGGGGAAAAATCATCTATAGAAGGAATCTGAACATGCTCTCCTTGATCATCAATCAACGGAGGCTCATACAACTTCAAATTATCAACATTAACAACTGCATACATCTGCATACAAGGAGGCAAATCTAAACGAAAAGCATTGTTACCAATCTTGTTGATAATCTTGAAAGGACCATATCGAATCGGTTTCAACTTTTTACCTTCTCCTTTAAGCCTCTCCTTATTGATGTAAAGCCAAACTTCATCTCCAACTTGGAAATGGTGATCAACACGATGCTTGTCATGTCTTGTCTTGTACTTGGCCTTACTCTTTTCCAACTGCTCTTGCACCACTTGATGTATCGACTGTTTGTTCAATGAACTTTTCTGCCCTATCAATGTCATATTGACCATCGACAACAATATCCTTCCCAAAGATAAAATCTAAAGGAGACTTGGGCAAATAGCCAAAACATGCTTCAAATGGTGACGTTTGAGTCGAAGAGTGCTTA
>ML791108.1:370274-404640 GCA_009831015.1 Picea engelmannii | reverse complement strand
AATATACCTCAATTTGACGTATCCAATTATCTAACTTCTCAGCATTAACTTCTCCATTGTATATTGGCAATTCAAATTTTATATCAAGATTTAATGAAGGAATTTGTGAAGAAGTTTTACCATGTCCCTTTGGAGAATTCGGAAGAGGCCTTGAACTGGTAGAAGAAGAAGAAGAAGAAGAAGAAGATGGAGTAGAGGGTGGTGGATAAGCACCATTCCCTCCATTTCCATTTGGAGTTTTGTCACCACTGCTTCCCTTATGCCTTGAAGGGTTGGAGCCTTCACCTTGTGACAATATGTTCCTTTCCATCAAGATCTTCATCATCTCTCTCATCTCCATGAAAACCTTTCTAAGATCTTCATCTTCTGCAGGAACACGTTCATGACTTTCTGCATGAGCCATACTTGGTGAATGCCTCCTTGAAACTTGCAGTGATTGTATATGTTTCCTCCTTGAAGGATGAGAACTTGGCTCCACAAGTTGACCTTCTCCTCTTGTGAGTTTCAACCTTGTGAGCATCAGAAACAAAACACTTGCAAACAATCAAGTCTTTAAAAACCAGTGCTCTGATACCAACTTCATCTAAAAATTGAAGAAGACTTGAAAATCTTGATATTATTTTGCAAGTAAATTTTATGTGTTAGAAGCAAATGGATCAACTTTGCAACACATTAATTAAAGGATTGCTCATTCAAGATACAAACACAGGATATACGTGGTTCACCCCCAGCGTGGGGCTACGTCCACCAACTCTTTTTATTATTTATTATCTTCTTTCAATCTTCTTACATGCACAAAGCCTCAAAACCCACTCCACATATGACATGAGATCTGTGCGCACCTCGCTAGATCCTCCTTCCCCGATTTTGGCACATCACAGAGCCTTCTTACAATCACTTGCACTTAGCTCTCCAAGTTCTCAACACATAGTATGCACAAAGCCTTTTCAACTAATCACACTTAGCAAACTCTACATATCTTGCACAAAGCCAACCTAGATCTGATCAAAATTCACCCCCCTACTTACATCGCCTAGCTACTTATTTATACATTACAAAAGATGCCTAAGCATGGGTAAACCCATGGGCCGACATCCCATACCCATTACATAAGCCCTAAACCCAAAAATCCCGTAAAAGGGGGTGAGATCTCGCGATCTCTGCTTCAATTGGGTGCTCCTTCTTCGACCAGCCTATCGAAGTCCCAAAAGTGGTCAAACACGACCAAGGTTCTCCAAAAATTGGTTTAGGGTGAACAATAGAGTGCTATAGATACTAAAGGAGAAACAATTATATGCCAAATCATCCAAATGTTTCTTTGGGGTGAAGGAGGTAGAGTATTTGGATCATATTGTATCTCATGAAGGTGTCAAGTAGACCCTAACAAGATTAAATCCATGATGGACTGGTCAATTCCAAAAACATTGAAGAATGTTAGAGTATTTTTGGGTTTGACAGTTTATTACCGCAAGTTTGTTTGGAACTATGGAAGAAAGGCAGCACCTTTAACTGCACTAACTAAGAAGGATGCATTTTCATGGACTCCATATACAACTCAAGATTTTGAACAACTTAAAGAGGAAATTTTCAAATCTCTTGTCTTGATCACACCAGACTTCAAAAAAACCTTTATTGTGGAATGTGATGCCTCGATAAATGGTATTGGTGTTTTTCTAATGCAAGAAGGAAGGCCCCTTTCTTTTGAAATTTGGCCACTCAAGGGAAAGGACTTACACAGACCCATTTTTGAAAAGGAAATGATGAAAATACTACATGCATTGAAGCAATGGTTCCATTACCTAATAGGTAGGTACTTCAAGTTCAAAACATATCATGACAGTCTTAAATACTTTTTGGAACAAAGACTATCTGTAGAAGATAAAAAAACATGAGTGACCAAGATGTTGGGTTATGAAATTGAAATCATTTACAAAAAAGGGAAGAAAAATGTTGAGGCAGATGCACTCTCAAGGAAGGATGAATATGTTGAGGAATTTCTCTATCCTATCTCTATCACCCAACCTAATTTCATAATAGAAGCAAGGGATGAATGGAAGAATGAAAAATAAGTGTGGACTCTCATTCAAAGGTTGCAATGGGATTCCAGTGCATCTGATACATTTACATGGAAAAATGATTCATTATGGTACAAATATTACTTATATTTATGTAAGAACTCCCAACTAAAAAA
The DNA here is from genome assembly GCA_009831015.1 of Picea engelmannii. Lineage (NCBI taxonomy): Eukaryota > Viridiplantae > Streptophyta > Pinopsida > Pinales > Pinaceae > Picea > Picea engelmannii. The sequence goes on along the minus strand of ML791108.1, from coordinate 402,449 downwards.
AAGGTACTTTTGGAATTGCACACTTATCTGGTAGAAGGGCACTCGGGATTTTTGAAAACCTATCATAGAGTCAAGATGGAATTTTTTTGGTATGGACTTAAAACTGATGTTCAAAGGTTTGTAGCAGAATATTTGGTTTTCTACCTTCGTGAACAAATGTATGGAATGATACCTTTGTTCCTTTGTCTCTAATAAACAAACACAATGGTTCAAGTGATTACCCTTGGGAAAATGGTGGTATAACACTTCCTTTCATACTGCAACAAAAATGACACCATTTATGGCGCTTTATGGATATCACCCATAGTACATCACTTCTCTAAAATAAAAATATAGGTTTCAAGCAATGGAATATCACATCGAGCATCGACAACAAGTTCTCCAACTCTTAAAGGAAAACCTGACCATGGCACAAAATCACATGAAACAACAAATAAATCAACATCGTAGTGAAAGAAGTTTTGAAGTAGGGGATTGGGTATTTTTAAGAATACTACCATACAAACATATGTCCCTCAAGCAAGATAAAAAGGATAATAAATTATTGCCAAAGTACTATGGCCCTTATAAGGTGCTAAAAAATATTGGTACTATGGCATACAAATTGGATCTTCCTGCATCTTCATGAGTACACCTAGTTTTCCATTTTTAATGCCTAAAGAAGGTTATAGGTGACAAGATCCAAGTTCAAACTATATTTCCATAAATTGACGAGGAAGGAAAAATCATATTGGATCCTGAAGCTATCACTGACACAAGAATTCACCAGCTGAGGAATATATCGATTTCAGAGTATCTCACTAAGTGGAAGAAACTACCTGCTGCAGATTCCATGTGGGAAGATGAGTGTTTTATACAGAAGCATCTAAAACTACCCAATCATTGAGGACAACACTTGCCTAAAGGGGAGGGGCATGTTAAGCCCTAAATCGTGGCGCATTACCCCTTAATTGGGGCATATTAATTAGTATTGTTATTTTATTTATGTTGGCTTGGGTCCATTAGTTGTAATTTTACCTCCTAGTCTCCTATATATACCAAGGAGACCTTTTCATTTGGAATCATCTTGTATTTGTGAATTCATATGGTGTATAAGGAGGTTTCCTGCTCAAAGAGGATTATTATCTGAATTTCTCTCTTTGTCAAGGCATTGAGTGCTTATTTTGAGGTATTTTTGCTATTTTTCTATTTGGTTCTTAACATATTCATTGTGAAAGAAGTTTTTAGCACTTGAAATACTTATTGACAAGTGCACCTATCTTAAATATTTTTGATCTTGATAAAGAATTCGTTGTGTGCACTGATGCATGGAAAGAAGGACTTGGTGGAGTCCTTAGTCAAAATCGGCATGTGATATGCTATTAATCAATAAAGTTAAAGGACCATGAGAGGAATTACGCTACTCATGATTTACAATTGGAAGCCATAGTTCATGCCTTGAATATGTGGAGGCACTATCTTATGGGAATAAGATTTGAATTGAGGACAAACCATAGTGGTCTAAGGTATTTGTCTGGACAACCAACTCTGAATGCTAAGAAAATCAGGTGGCTGAAATTTATTAGTGAATATGACTTTGATATAAAGAATATCAAAGGAAAAGAGAACAAGGTGAATGATGCACTCAACATAAGGGTGTATGAGATGCATTCTATAACCATAAGAATTTGCAAAACCGATCTAAAAGAAATAATTTTAGAAGCAACCAAAATTAGATCAACAATATATGCAAACAATGGAAAAATTATAGCAAGGTAATTTACAGCATAAAACTAAAGACTATGAGTTGAGAGAAGATGGAATCCTCTTGTATAAATGAAGAACTTATGTACCTACTTCTCAAGAGATGAGGAATATGATACTAAGATAGATGCATACCATTCCTTATGTTGGGCACCCAGGTTACGAGAAAACAATTGTAGTTGTCAAAAATCAGTATTACTGACCATGTATGAAGAAATAAGTGGTTGATTATATAGCCAAATGTCTTAAATGTTAGAAGGTCAAGGCCGAGCATAGATACCCAGCTGGTTTGCTACAACCATTGCTTATTTATGAGTGGAATGGGAAGTGGTGACAATTGATTTCATCTCCAAAATTCCCAGAACAATGAAGCAGCATGACCCTATCATGGTGGTGGTGGATAAGCTCACCAAATATGCTCATTTTATTCTAGTAAAGCTGACTCACAAGGAATCTAATATTGCAAATATCTATATGAGAGAAATTTCCAGGCTTCATGGTGTGCCTAAGGAAATAGTTTCTGATGGAAATCCCAAGTTTACATCAAACTTTTGGAGGGTATTATTCAAAGGATTTGGGCCCCATATGAACTTTAGCACAACATATCAGCCAAAATATGATGGAAAAATAGAGAGAATCAATCAAGTTAATGAAGATATGCTAAGAATGTATGTGATGGATAAACCACCAAAATGGGAATACAATTTACATTTAGTTGAGTTTTCCTATAATTATGGGTATCAAGCATATTTGAATATGATCCAATTTGAGGAATTATATGGAAGAAAGTGCAATACCCCAGTAATCTAGGACAACCCAATAGATATAGAAGTGGTTGGGACATAATTACTCAAGGAAATGGAAGATTAGATGGTGAAGATTAAACATAATTTAAAGGCTTCCCAAGATAGGAATAAAATCTATGCATATTATAAGAATAGAACTCATAAAGAGCTTAAAGTGGGTGACAATGTATTTCTGAAAGTGAAGGCCAAGATAAGCTCTTTGAAATTGGGGAGTTGTTCAAAGCTTGTAGCAAGGTACTGTGGAACCTTTGAAATATTGGAGAGGATTGTTCATGTTGCATATATGCTTGCATTACCTGCATCCATGTGAATTCATAATGTATTCCATGTGTCTTTTCTTAAAAAGTATGTCCCTGATGCTAATCATATAATTGATTGGAATGTGATTAAGGTGGGGCAAGAATGATACTTTTGAGTACAACTTGTGTGTATATTGGATTAGAAGGTCAAGTAACTTTGGAATCAATCCATTGGGATAGTAAAGGTCCAATGGACTTGTTACAGTCCTGAAGATGCCATGCGGGAAGAGTACCCACACCTTTTTGGAGACTTTTGAAGAATTTTACTTGTATGTGTGTACATAATGCACTGAGGATAGTGCATAAATAAGGGGGAGGGGAATGTAATACCCCTAGGATGAACCCAAATATGTAATTGTACACCTATGATGGTGAGCCAAGATATTTTGGGCCTAAGTGCCATTGTACATATGTTTGGTGGCCAAAGAGATTATATGATTACAAGATCATTTTAATATGTATCACACATATTATTAATAAAAATACATCATTGTTGCAGACCAATCAGACTAAAGAGTATGGGGGACTAAGAACTCCACTAGAGGAAAGGGAGCTATGGGTCTAAGACTAAGAGCTAAGAAAAGGGGGGATTAAGTCAAGGAAATATTATTTTAAATATATTTCCTAAGGTCCAAATCTTGAGATATCTTAGTCTAAGTTCCAACAATGAGGAACGTATACCAAGTGGAGCTCATGAAGTTTCATCATGACAAGTGTCTATATGGGGACATGCATATATATTGGGAAACTTGGAAAATTTTAGTCTTACATTGGATCATTATTACACATTTATTCACATATATTCTCATCATTCTTTGTTCATTAGAACCTTCATTTCTTACCATCGGTATGTTGTCATTCCATTCTCATATATGTACGAGAAAATCTATAGGGAGCGACTGGTAACAAGAATACCAAAATTTATGGAACTGAGGAGGTGGGTTGTCAAGACCATGTATGTTGAAGAGGTGGGTAATCAGGCCTATGTACAACTAAAGAGGCAAGTTTCCAGGCCCGTGTACGCTAAAGAGGCATGTTGTCAGACACATGTACATTGAAGAAGTGGGTTGTTAGTCCCGTAGGCAGTCTCTCTCTTGTGAGATAACTGTCGAGTACTGTTTCTGGTGCACTTGGAAATAACTACAAGGCTCTAAGAATTTATGTTCAACCTATTGTTGAATCCCCAGAAGGGAAGTGGGGCAGTCGAAGGACTATTGAGAAGAGAAGGGGCACACTTCTTGGGGTGGGACATGCATGTGGGAACTGAGAGTATGTAGGCTAGTTGTAATAGTTGGCACCTTGACTTGAGATTAATTGATGAGTATAGACCTTTGTCTATCCTAGGAAGCCTTCCCTGGTGGAGTTCTAGTCTCAGCTTTGGGGTGACATGTTGTTGAAAGTTTATGAGTAGTAGAGTCTATGGCCAGGAGGAATTTCTGAGGTTTGGATGCAATTGGTGATTTACATAAAACATAAGTGTTCTTATCTGTAATTGCATGTTGTTTACTATGTATATATATCTCATATGTTGTTGTAACTATTTATATATTTATTTATGGTGTATATATGTTGTAGAAATGCATATGTTCTCATATGTAGGCCATTTTAAGTTATTAAGATGATAACCGAGATATTTCAGACTTATTGATGGTAGTAATTATATTTAAATATATCAGAGTTGTAAAGGTGGTAATTATAAGAAAATATTTAAGTCCAATGTGACAAAAAATTAAAGAATTGGTGCCATGTGGCCAACCTGCGTGGCTAGGAATGTGACACTATGGTATCAGAGTTGTGGTAGAAGTCATAATTTTTTGTGGCGTGGCCCAGCTTGGGGTTGGGGATGTTACATCTTCGTTGAAATTCTTTTGGGAAATGAATATATACCTTGGATTATAAGTTACTTCAATACCTAAGTAGTAGTGAATATGTCTCATGTTTGTCATCTTGAAACCCTTCTTCAATTCTTTCTTTGTGGATGCAATATATGCTACACTATTCCTTGTTATCAAAATATCATATGCATACACCACAAGATATACAATATGATGCAGGAGCATTCTAGCTTCCAAAATCTAGTTCATTTAACAAGGCCAATGGGGTCTTCATTTTACTAAGGGACTTGGTTCCCTAAGGTTTGATTTGTTGTATTTTCCTATGTGTTATTGATTTCGAGAAGAGAGACATAGGATAGGGTTTGTTAATGAATGTAAGGATTGATTAATTGTAATCATATCTAATTCTAAGAAGAGATCTCGAGAATTTGAGAGGAGTTGAGAGATCTTAGGATTGAGATAGATCTCATGAGGGTTTTGTGGATCTCAAGGATCCTTATGGATTTGAGTTGAGATATTTATGGATCTAAAAGATCCCAAAGATTAATTTAGGGAGAATTATTACAATCTGAACAAATTCTATTCAGATTCTTATTGTTTATATTGTACAAGCCTAAAAGGCATAGGGTGGCCAACTGAGTGGAAAAATTAGGCCAGAGGAGAGACCAATGTTAGTGGAGAATCAAAATAGAATGAGGAAGGCCTAAATCCTTGTGTAAATTATATTATGTGTGCATTTGATTAATACACAAAGAAGAATACTATGTTCAAGTGTTATATCAATTTATTGTTAGATTCCTATTTAAGTTATGAACAATTATATGCATTGTATATGGTGTAAGTTCAAGTGTTGAGGGTTTAAAAGTGAATATTATGGTGATGGTATAATTTCCTTCGAAACATCATGTAATTGCAGGTCTTTAAAATCTATTTGTAGGTATAACAATCATGGGTGCCATGGAGAAAAGTGTCATGGAGAAGCTCTCATGGAACAAATTGATGGTATATTAATTCCTCCCATATAGAATGAAAGGATCAATTCAATGATCATTGATCACCATAGGATCAATGATCCTCATTTTTTCAATACTAAGAAATAATGTGCATGAATAAATTGGAATAATCAACCCATCCATATTTTGAAGGAGAGATATAGGAGCGATCAGATCATTCTATTGATGGATTATGACCATGAGATCATGGAAATTGTAATTGTTTGAACTTGACCTATTTATAAGCATCAGATAGAAGGCCAAGTGGAATCAATGGAGGATAGGTTTTTTCACAACTAGAAGTGCATGAGGGTTAATTCTGAGGCCAATTTACGAAGAGATGAGATCATGCCACACACCATGATCTAGCTCTTTCACATTTCTTTTTGCACGTTATAAAAGGACCTCTTGGATTTTCAAAGATTAGCTCCCAGTCATAGATTGTGGTTACATGGTAGGAAAGGCGTTCGCATTGGAGACTAGCACTGGGGAGTCAACACTAAGGCATAAGTTCTCAGTCATAAGGTTTAGTGATGAGTTAATAAGGTAAGTGACCAGAAGGCTTAATCCTGTGGATATTTTAAACACGGTTTCATTTGGTTATGGTCATATCAGGAGGACTCATGGAGGAGAGGTAGACACTTGGGGCTAAATATCCTTGTTTTTTATATATGTATAAGAACCTTTTAATTAAGCATAGATATCGAGCCTTTGGTCACCTAAAGAAATGGGGCACTATTTTAAGCGCTTATCCAACATCATTAACACTTCTCCAGAGAGCTAGTTAAAAGCTCAAACTAATATTTGGAGGACCAGAGGACGCATGATCTAGATTTTATGAGCATGATGAAATGAATACAGATTATTATCAAAAGATTCTTAACACAGAATAACAAATATACAGTAAAATTGGTTTCTATTCAATAAGGAAATAAGATAAAACTGTAAAATGCAGCGGAAAACAAGCTTGCTAGAATGGCGGCGACTTATCTCTGGGAAGAGATGTGACGACTACACTCATTCGCAAGAAGATGATTACAATGAGGATTTGAAGGAATTTTTACAATAAACAGGAATTTCAAAAACCATAGACATGCAAAAAACCTAACCCTAGGAGATGAAGCGCCAAAAGGCATGTGGGCCCCGTTTGGGTAAGTTAGTACATCAACTTCCCAAGGTCGTAACTTTTGCATACGATCTTCGTTTTAGGCACACGGTAGCCTGTTGGAAAGTTCTATCAGAGGCCTACACATGTTTCCAACAAACTTTGACTTTGATAATAGTCTAAATGTGGCGAGCCCTAAAAACGTTGTTTAGGGCCTTAAAACGACCCCAGAAGTCAGGGACCCGAAAACTAGGAAAAAACTGCCAAACTGGAAAATTGTCAAAATGAGCTAGTTGGAATAGGTGGGAGGCCATCAACATCCATCTAGATAAATAATCCCCCCTTAGTAAGTAGTGGTCTCCATTGCGTTGAGTGCCCCTATTAGATGAGGAAATTTCTGCTGAATTTTACCCCGGGTGAGCCACTTGCCTTGGTGCAGGAGCTGCCCTGCTTTGACAAATCGATAAAGATGGATCCTTTGTTGGCAAGTTTCCTTGACCTTTTTTTCCACAATATGATCATTGGAAGCCTGTTGTATGCATTCATGGCTGATATCTGTTGGTGTCATTTGTTCTGCTATCTCTGAGGTGTCTAATAATGGTGGGAAATAAGGTTGAAGGAGATACACATTGAACACTGGGTGCAGGCCACGAAAAGGAGGAATGTTGAGCTCAAAATAATTATCACCCACATTCTTTGTGATGGCGTACTTCCCATAAGGAGTAGGTGAAGCTTCCGATGGGGTCCTGTAAGACATTCTTTCTGCAAGTGCAACTAAACTTTGTCACCCACCTAAAACTTATGTGGCACCCGATGTTGATCATGGCGTTGTTTGTACTTGTCATTGGAATTTTGTAGGATATACTAAACCTGTTGGAAGATGTGTTGGATCTTCTCAATGAACCAGGTGGCTTTGTCAGCTTCAGTTGGAGCAGGATATGAGTCGGTCGAGGTGACCGTAAGGGGTAGTGCAACATCTATGGGACCCAATGGTTGGAATCCCAACCCGACCTAAAAGGGGTTGTGGCTAGTTGAGCTATGTAGGGATCGGTTGTAGATGTGTTGAAAATAGGGAAGAATCTCATCCCATGTGCACAGGTGCTTGCAATTATACATGCACAAGATATGCACGATCATTCTATTTATGACCTTGGTTTGGCCATCTGTCTGGGGGTGGAAGGTCATGGATTTGGTGAGCTTGGTGTCTAACAGTGACCAAAGGCTCGACCAAAATGTGCTGAGAAATTGGATGTCCCAATTTGAAACAATTGTTTGTGGGATTCCAAAATGTACCCAGAGTCGCTCAAAGAAGAGCTTGGCAGTGGCCTCTACTATGATGCTCTTCTTGCAGACGACCAAAATCACCATCTTAGAAAAGAGATCAACAACCAAAAAAACACAGTCATTTCCCTACTTGGTGGATGGGAGGCTCGACATGTAGCCCATTGAGATGGACTCCCATGGCCTATCATAAGTAGGAAAAGGGGTGTACATGACCTATTTCTTAGTGGTCAGTTTGGAAATATCCTAGGCAGTGTAGGACCTAATATACTTGTTGACCTCCTGTCGAAGTTTCGGCCAGTAGAAATTTTTTTGCAGCATTTCCACTGTCTTTTTAACACTGAAGTGTCCTGCCACCCGACTATAGTGGGCTTCCTAGATCAGCTTCATTCACTCTCTTGATGAAAAACATATATGGACCAGACGACACAACATCTCGTCCTGAAGATAGAAATTTATAACAAATGTATTTGCGCCCAACAATTGGTAGGTGGTGGCGAAGTCTGGGTCTATCTCATAGAGTTGGGGCCATCCATAGGTCTCATGGACGCAAGAGTCTAACACTGTGGTGAGTGTCACGAATGGCGGTCTACTAAGGCAATCAACGATGCGGTTGGTGCTTTATATTTTATACTTGATGTTGAGGTGCAATTTTTGAAAGTATATGGACCACTTTTGATGGCGATCATTCTGCAATTTTCCTTGTGTCTGCATGAACTGGAATGGCTTATGATAAATGTGGATGATATTCTCCTTCCCAAGAATGTAATTTCTCCATTGGCGGCAGGCTTGCACAATGGAGTACATTTCTTTGTTGTAAGTAGGGTACTTACATACATCATCTGATAGTGTCTCACTACGATAGGCCACGAGGTGGCCATGATGAGTGAGAATGGTGCCCACAACATAGTCTGAAGCATATGTCTCGATCTTAAAGGGATGTTGTAGGTCTGGTAGAGAAAGTACTGGGGCTGAGCATAAGCACTACTTCAAATCATCAAATTATTTTTGTTGGGACTGGCCCCACATAAATTTCTCCTTACCATCACCTCTGGTTACTTGGCTGAGGGCCCATGCCATATGGGAGAATCCCAACACGAACTTGTGGTAGAAATTGGCAAGGCCCAAGAAGCTTTGAATCTCAGTGAGTGTGGTTGGGGCTGGCCAGTCACAGATGAATTGGATCTTGGATGGATCCACATGTATGCCATGCTGATCAACGATGTAGCCTAGGTAATGGAACTTGTCCATGCTGAAGGAGCATTTTTCCAAGTTGGTGTATAGCTTGTGTTTCCATAGGGTTTGCAAAACCCGGTGAATATGATGCAAGTGTTCTGCCCAAGTATTTTTGTAAATGAGGATGTCATCTAGATACACCACTACAAAAGTATTGGTGAATGGTTCCAGGATATCATCCATCATCCTCATGAAAGTGGATAGAGCATTTGTCAACCTAAAGGGCACGACCAACCATTCAAAAAGACCTTCCTTTGACTTGAAGGCGATCTTCCATACATTTGTTTTTTCTATCGGGATCTGGTGGTATCCATACTTTAGATCAATATTACTAAAGTATTTGTCCCCCATGAGTTGATCAAGGAGGTTGTCGATTCGAGGAATCGGGTACTAGTTTCTGACTGTGATTTTATTCAGGGCCTGATAATCAATGCAGAGTCGTCAGGTTCCATCTTTCTTCTGTACTAGCACGATTGGGATTCTGCAAGGCGATGAGCTGGGATGGATGTTACCCTTGTGGAGAAGTTCTTGGATCTGCCACTTGATCTCCTCATTCTCTAACAGAGAGCGGTGGTAGACTGCCCCATTGGGAAACGATGCATCAAGGGTCAGATCGATGGGGTGCTTGACTTGACAGTGCAAAGGTACCCGAGTAGGTGAGGAGAAGATATCTGATTATTCTTCCATGAACTTATCCACATGCTTCTGCTGTGTGGAGAGGTCGGTCATAGAGAACCTGGATGTGGCTACGATCTTTAACTCATTCTGAGAGTGAATCACGAAGAAGACAAACTTACCCATTTGAGAGATGACCTTCCTACATTGATTGACATAGATCAAGGAAATAGCACTAGGTGGGATTACCTCAGGTATCCTATACAATTTCTTGTTCAAAGTAATAGTAACACTGTGAGGCCTAGACTCATATACAACATGACATTTCCATAAATATGGTTGGCCCAAAAGAAAATTACAAACTTCGAGAGGGGCAACATCACACAATACCTTGTTTTTTAAGGGCTTGATGTTGTATGATAGGCGACATTGTTGGTTGATGCAGATGTTCCTCCCTTCATGGAGCCATCTGATGGTGTAGGGATGTGGGTGCGGCGTTGTCGCTAGGGCGAGTCACTTGAAAAACTTTGTTGAGATGAGGTTCTTTTGGCTAACATTATCAACGATGAAGTGCAACAGAGTACCTTTCACCCACATCTGTGAATGAAAAAGGCGCTCACCTTCCTCTGGCTCATCTGGTTGACCTGGTTGGAGATTGGTGGTAGCAACAGTAGCACTGGGTTTTGCGCCAATGATCTGTCTCCCCCTTTCTAGTTCCGGCTCAGAGTTGAAACCCGCATCTGATTTAGAGGATTTCACCTCAGCCACCAACGACTTCTTTGAGTGGAAATAAACAATGTTATTCCAGGGGCTCCTATGGAAGTCGCACCACTTCTCGATATCTTTCTTTGTCTTTCTGGTGTCCTTCTTTTCTTGTGACCTGGAATGCTTGTTCTGAGGCTGTCTGTCTTTTATCTTTCCCTTTTTCTGGGGTTGGGGCCACCCTTTCCTGGCTTTTGTTGTGAGAGGTTCCTAGGACCAAATTGTCGTGTCTTTTGTTTGAGCTTCTGCTCGATTTTGACGACATATTGATAGGCCGTACCAAAGGATGAGATGTAAAAAAACTTGATTTCGGCCTGTATGTATATATGCATACCTTCGCGATACTTGATCACCATATGTCACTCTTAATCCTTGATACCCAGCTTAGTGCACAAGGTATGGAAGATATTTGTGAAATTGGGCACTGCTTGGTCTCTTTCCTTCCACAATGTGGTCCATTTTGTGTACAAGTCGTCATAAATTCTAATAGGGTAGTATTGTTCCTTAATAACATCCTTGAAGGACTCCCAAGTGACCGCAACTGAAAATAATGAGGGTTCCTCTGTTTCCTTTTGCTCACAAAACTTTTCCCACCAATCCTTGACATGGGGAATGGCTTTGAGGAGCTCAAAAGTCATATTTTCTCTATTCGAGAAGTTATAGACAGAGAAATACCCTTCTATCATATTCAACCATTTGTCTACAACATCTACATCTATATGACCTTCAAATATAGGGATATCGAAGTTTATTTATACCTTGAAGGGGGCGCACCTCCATTTGATGAAGATGTGTCGCCTGTTGGTAGTCACCGAAGGATTTGTGAAAAACTATCCATCATCTCGTTCCTCTGTTGCGTGAGGGATTCCTTGAGCAACATTTTGAAGGGATATCCTGTCCCATCGTCTTTATTTTCTCTTTCCATGAGAGGTTATTTGGGCATGTGAGAATTTTTTTCCTCAAGAGAAACACGCTCGAGACCCAATTCTTTGTACCCTAACCTCGTTGGGGACATGCATTAAGAAAGACAAGGAGCATACTGCTCTGATACCACTGATCCATATTTTATGAGCAGAACATAATGAATATAAATTATTATCAAATGATTCTTAACCTAGAATAACATATATACAGTAAAATTGGTTTCTATTCAATAAGGAAATAAGTTGAAACTGCAAAATGCAGCGGAAAACAAGCTTGCTAGAATGGTGGTGGCTTATCTCTGAGAAGAGATGTGACGACGGTGCTCATTCGAAAGAAGATGTTAAAATGATGCTCTGAAGGCCTTTTTACAATAAACAGGAATGTCAAAAACCCTAGACATCCAAAAACCTTAACCCTAGGAGATGAAGCGCCAAAAGTCATCTTGGCCCCGTTTGGGTAAGTAAGTACATCAACTTCCTGAGGTTGTAACTTTTGCATACGATCTCCATTTTAGGTGCATGATAGCCCATTGGAAAGGTCTATCCGACTACTACACATGTTTCCATCAGAATCCGACTCCATCTGCAATTTGAACTTGGCGAGCCCTAAAAACGCTTTTTAGGGCCTCAAAACGGCCCCAGAAGTTAGGGACCCGAAAACTAGGAAAAAATACCAAAATGAGCTAGTTGGAATAGGTGGGAGGCCACCGACATCCATCTGGATCAATGCAAGGGAAGCGACATTCAAAACGGAAACTTGATCCATAAATGTGATCGAGTACAGGGTATCGAAATTTGATGCAGATAACAAATGACAAAGAAGAATTGGTAAGTGTCTAGGTAATTAAAACCAAGTATAGATACTGTGATAGAGAATTGATCCTTGGACACTCTTGTGGTAGACTTATAGAGAAACCCTATGTTTGAGAAAGGTTTCCTATATTTGGGTATTGAAAGAGACCAATCTTGTTTCTTTTCATCAGGTGGCATCAGAGCAAGTTAATGCTCTTTGAGGACTAAAGAAGAAATAGAGAAAGTGTTATCTTGAAATGCAATTGATACATATGTGATTGCACAAAGGAGTTCATATTGGTGAATCTGACAAAATAGACAACTGAACAGGGATTGAAATTCCTGTGTTAATTTCAAGAAGTGAGTATAGGTGGATATTGAGGATTAAAATCACATGTGTGTTCATGAAAAGGAAGTTGATTCAGAAACTAGATCAAAGAAGGAAGAGATATTGAAGGTTGATGTGATATGTTTTAATTATAACTCTGGTTATGAGATTGTTTACAAGTTGGAAGTAGACATGAAGGATTTGATAGCATCTATGATAACAAGGAGAGTTGTAATGAAGGACCATTTGTGTTCTTGAGGAAATATTATGTGAGCTCTTAGAAAAGAGAAAGAGAATTGTGGAAATGAACCTGATAATTCTAGTTGATATTTGATGAGGTGAACAATTTGAATGTTCTCAGAGAAGTGAAGTAATGTAGAAGCCAAGACGAGCAGAGGTATCTCAAGAGTTCTAGGAGAGAGAACCACATAAATACCAGAAGAGTAGGCTAAGGAGAGGCTTAGTAAGGTATTGGATAACAGGCTGATGGAGAGAGCTTGTTGGAAAGGCTTGAATGTAGAGTATAGGTGGACAAGGGAAGTTCACAAGAGATGGTGAATATGACTACTGATAGTCATATCATGGGTTTAGAGAGAATCCATGGTAGGGAAAAGGAATATTCCAAAGCCATTGGAATAAGGAAGAGGATGAGTCAAGAAGAGTATGACAGAGAAATGAATGAGCTAAAGGAGAGGCTCAATGTCATACACATACTACTACAGAAGAAAATGAAAGAGAACCAGAGACGCATATGGAAATTTAAAAAATTCAAGTGGCGAGTGATGCAATTGTTTGAGAAGCAGTTAAGGAAAATATTGAGGATCTTGCAGCACAGGTTGAGTGCTTGGGTGAATAAGGAGGAACTCAAAGGAGTTGAGTTCATACAGAGGCCATTAACAGAGGAAGAAGTTCACTTTTTTGAACTAGAGAAAGGAGGTATCCTTGGTGAAGATGAGAGACTTGCAGGAAGTCTCATGAACTCTTTGGAGAGTTCAGATGAGCATGGGGATACACTGACAGAAAGATCAAATGTGGTTGAAAAACCAAATATTTTTAAAACTAATATTTTATGTGTGGTTGTAGGATATGCAAGTTATGGACAATCATTTGAATTTGTTGTTGTGAAGAAGGAATAAAAAAAATGTATTCTTACATCCCTCAGAGAGGAAAAAGAGAAAAAAAAATTCTGAAGATGGAGGATGAGACAACATTATCTTATAAGGGCAGCCAAGTGGATGACCATACACCATTCAATAAATAGATTGATGAGAGACAAATAGAGAATGTTGTTGTTGTACATAGAAAAGGAGATTTGGCTCAAGAGAATAGCCAAAGGGAAGATGAAGATAAGAATTCATATGCAATGCTTACAAGATGGAATGAAGCGATTGAACTGCTAGAATAATTTTTGAGGAAACATGATTCAGAAAGAAGAGAGAGTATGACCAGAAGAGAGGAAGCATGTTCAAAATTTCATTACAGTGAAGGAGAGGTGGCCATAGCATCTAAATAAAAGGAGGAAAATTTTATTTTTCAAACTAATTTAAAAGATGCAAGTACAGAGAGTGATAAACATGAAGACGCAATCAGAGAAATAGAATATAAAATATTTCTTAAATATTAAGGAAGACCTCATTCATAGTTGATGAATCTTGAGGAGGACATGATGTTTATGGAACAATGGTTGGCTAAGGATGCAATAAATGAAGACTGCAAAGGGTTTGCAGACTTGACTCAAATTGATTTTAAGGAGCATATTAAAGTGTCAATTATCAAGGGCATGGATGAAGAGAAGAGTAAGAATAATGAATATATACGAGAAGAAAATATGCAACAACTAGTGGAAAACAACAATAACCAAGTTCAACAAATGGAAAACAACAACAACAACAAGATATTTCAGAAAAGAGACAGTAGCAAAGTGCATAATGTGTGCCAACAAAAGGAAAAATGGACATGGAGATTGAGATGATGAGAAATATGATGATGACATTGTCTCATAAGAGGCATACTAAAGTAAAGAAGACATTCAACAACATAGTGCAAATTACTGTGCAAATTTTCATCAACAAAGAAATAATAAAGAGGCAGAACCATATTTGTGATCCACGAAAGTTGCAGGAAGCATCAACAATGCAACAAGACAATATAGCAAGGAGACATTGCAGCAGAGCAAGCAGGCATTTGCAGCATAAAGTGTGGGATCCAGGATGACTTCAACAAGTGGAACTCATGAAGACATTAAATTCACCATGGAACTAGAAGATAACAATAGCATACCCTTCCTGGATGTGCTTATAACTAGGAAACGGGATGGTACACTTGGGCACAAAGTTTTTAGGAAGAAAACTCACACAGACAACTACCTTCACGCCGAATCCCACCACCACCCCTCCCAAAAAATGGGGGTTCTCAACACCATGGCCACAAGGGAAACAAGAATTTATGACAAGGAACATCTCAAAGAAGAAATAGACCACTTAACTAAGGTCTTCAAGAACATTGGATATAGAGATAGGGACATCAAGAAGGCAATAGATAAGAAAGAAAGGAGGACTCGTATACAGAATGATCAAACCTCAAACAATAGAGCCTTTCTTCCCTACATTCGAGGTGTCATAGACAAGATTGCTAAGGTTTTAAGAAGAAAAGAAATTATGACCTCTTTCAAACCCCTAATCACTATCAGACAAAGAATGAAGTCTGTAAAGGACCCTACAGACAACCGACAAGAGAAAGGCATCTACAAAGTGTCATGTTCATGTGGGAAATGTTACATTGGTGAAACTGGACGATCATTCCAGGTAAGGATTAAGGAACACGAAGCATACATTAGAAAGGAACGTACCCGTACCTCCGCCTTAGCAGAACACTCCCAAAAAACCAAACATCATGTTTGCCTTGAGGATACCAAGATACTAGCAAAAGAGTGTCACTACTAAAAAAGATGCTTAAGAGAAGCTATAGAAATAATCAAGCACCCCAACAACATGAACAGAGACGGTGGCCTAGAGGTAAGTAGCTTTTGGCACCCATTAATCAACCAATTAAAGGAACATCCTGGGACAAATCAGGTTTGACACCGACCTTTTCTTTTCCCACTTGTTTTGGTTTAAATTGAATAGGTTTAGGGGTCTATCCAGTCCTAATACTACTATAAAAATTCTTATTTTTAAAAAAACTTGTCACTACACACTTTATTAATTAAACCCTAATCCTTTACACACCCTAATACCCTCACTAGACATTCTAACCTACAAACTCATATTAAAAACACTATCAATTATGCTTAAATAAAAAATCTAAATGAGTAAGGAAACCTAGAATTCACTACTAACTTAAATTTTTAAAAAAACATGTCTCTATACACTTATTAATTTAAACCCTAATCCTTTTACAAACCCTAATACCCTCACTAGATATTATTACCACTAACTTACATTATAACACTATCAATTCTATTAACTAAATATAACTAAAACCAAGTGCTTAAATAAAATAACTAAATAGGTAATCCTCAACATTAATACACATATTAAGATAAACCACTAATAACCCCACTACAATTACACTAACCCTACTAAATAATTAATTAAAAGTAAAACCTAATTAACTAAACCCTAAAAACAAATAAATAACTAAAAGCAAACCACTACTATTAAATAACTAAGTAAGAGTAAAACCTAACAAATTACCTTAAACCCTAAACAAAAGCCTCGTTTAACCTAGTTTTTATACTTATACACACTAGCTATTATTCGCAAAACCTTGATTTAAATCCCATTAATATTAAGTCTCATTTATTAAATTAAATTATATTCTGAAATTAAGACAGCCGACGCAATTAAATAACTTTTAATTGTCCTGCATTTATAGTATTAATGGATGACGATCAACTAGCTCTAACTCGACGATTAGTCCTGATGATGAATCCTAATTCGGATTCGAAATGTCGACGACGAAATGATACCAATTGTGGATTATCCGAAAAACATATGCGAAACTCCTCACCACAAAAACTTAAAAACAACAAGATCATGAACATTTTGTTACATGGGAGTCTGATGCATGAGAATTCTAGATTCCAAAATCTATTTCATTTAAGAAGGCCTAGGGAGTCTTCATTTTACTAAGGGCGTTGGTTCCCTAAGGTTTGATTTGTTGTATTTTCCTATGTGCTATTGATTTCTATAAGAGATACATAGGATAGGGTTTGTTAATGAATCTTAGGATTGATTAATTGTAATCAGATCTACTTCTAAGAAGATATCTCGAGAATTTGAGAGGAGTTGAGAGATATTAAGATCGAGATAGATATCATGAGGGTTTTGTGGATCTCAAGGATCCTTATGGATTTTAATTGAGATATTTATGGATCTAAAAGATCCTAAAGATTGATTTATGAATAATTATTAGAATTTGAATAAATTATGTTCAAAGTCTTATTGTTTATATTGTACAAGCCTAAAAGGCAAAGGGTGGCCAACTGAGTGGAACAATTAGCTAGAGGAGATACCAATGTTAGTGGAGAAACACGATAGAATGAGGAAGGCCTAAAGCCTTGTGTAAATTCTATTATGTGTGAATTTGATTAATACACAAAGAAGAATACTCTGTTCGAGTGTTATATCAATTGACTGTTAGATTCTTGTTTAAGTTTTGAACAATTATATGCATTGTATTTGGTGTAAGTTCAAGTGTTGAGGGCATATGAGTGAATATTGTGGTGATGGTATAATTTCCTTTCAAACATCGTGCAATTTCAGGTATTTAAAATCAATTTGGAGGTATAATGGTCATGGGTGCCATGGAGAATATCTCATGGAACGGATTGATGGTAGATTAATTCCTCCCAGCCAAAATGAAAGGATAAATTTGATGATCGTTGATCACCATAGGATCAATGATCCTCATTCATTCAATACCAATTAAACATGTGTAGGAGGAAATTAGAATAATCAACCCATACATATTTTGAAGGAGAGATACATGAGCCATCAGATCATTCTATCGGTGAATGATGACCTATCGTGGAAATTATAACGATTGGAACTTGAACTATTTATAAACATTGGATCGAAGGCCAATTGGAATTAATGAAGGATAAGGTTTTTCACAACTAGAAGTGTGTGAGGGTTAATTTAAAGTCCAATTTGCAAGGAGATGAGATCATGCCACGCTAGATCTCTTTCACATTTCTTTTTGCACGTTATAAAAGGACATTTTGGATTTGTGAATTTTATCTCTTGTTCATATCTTGTGGTTACATGGTAGGAAAGGGCTTCACATTGGAGACTAGCATCGGGGAGTCAACGCTAGGGGGATTGGAGGACGTAGGGGAAGCGAAATTCAAAGTGGAAACTCGATCCATAAATTTGATCGAGTACAGGGTATTGAAATTTGATGCAGATAACAAATGACAAAGAAGAATTGGTAAGGGCCTAGGTAGTTAAAAGCATGTATACATACTCTGATAGAGAACTAATCCTTGGAAAGTCTTGCGGTAGGCATATAGAGCAACCCTATGTTTAAGAAAGGTTTCTTATCTGTGGGTATTGAAAGAGACCAAGCTTGTCTCTTTTCATCACAATAGTGTTGTCAACTTTCTTGAAAAAGAAAGCTGCATCATCAAGATAAAATTGCTTGAAATTGATCTTCAAAATATGCTCAGTTAGATTTCCATACCATGTGCAAGGTTCTTGCTTTAGGCCACATAGATACTTGATGATCTTGCATACCTTATGTTCTTGACCCTTCATAGAAAATTATTTTGTTTGAGACATGTAGACAATCTCTTTCAAATATCCATTTAGGGAAGTTGTCTTCACATCATGTGATGAATCTTCCACCTATTCTATGCTACCAAAGCAAATAAAGCACAAATGGTATCCCATTTTTATATGAGAAAAAAAGTCTCCTCATATTCTATGCCTTATTTTTATGCACATCCTTTCACCTCAAGCCTCAACTTATGCTTTTCAAGTGAGCCATCTGATTTATGCTTGTTCTTGTAGACCCACTTGCAACCAATTGGTTTGTTTCCAAATGGAGGATCCACCAACTTCCATGTATCATTCTTGATGAGAGCATCATACTACTTCTACATTACTTCTTTACACTCATCATGATAACAACTTCTTCAAAGGAATTTGGTTCAAATTTAGGAGATAAATTGAATTCACAATCATATGAAACATCCATATCATTGACACCACCTAAATCTAAATTATCTACATCACCTCCATCCTCTTGTCTCATTTAAATTATGGTTCTTATCTTTCCAGCCTCATCAAGATGAACACTTTCAAGTGTCTTTATGAGCCTCTTTTAACATTTTTGTGATTGTCGAGGTTTCTCAACTAATTGATATGGTACTACATTCCCATCAGTATTCAACCTTTCAATCCTCTTAATTGGATCATCCAATTGAACCTCCTATTCTAATAAAGTGGCTAGATATTCTACATGAGGGGGAGATGGCACTTCAAAATGAGATTCCGGATATTGATCCAAGATAGGGATCCCCCATCAATATGTGGAATATCATTATCAAATTCACGATATGTCCTCACAAGGTTAAATCTATCAAGATGATCAAGTTGTCACTCAATAGTCTTGTCATTCTTAGGGGATTCAAGAAAAATCACATCTCTGAAAAGATTTAATTTTTTTATTTATGTCATTGTAAATACAATATTCCTTGGTGGTATTTGAGTACCCCAAGAAGATACACTTTCAATTCCTTGCACCTTGGTTATTTATTTTCTCCTTAGGAATTAAGGCATAACAAGTGGAACCAAAAACCTTGAGATGACTCACCAAAGGAATGCAATCATGCTACATTTCACAAGGATTGTTGTTCCCAATAACATGAGATGGAGTTCTATTTCTCAAATAAACTTCACACAAAACTACTTCAGCCCAAAAAATCAACTTCACATTCTTGAAAAATAGCATGGAATGTACCATATTCAAGGGTGTGATGTTTATTCTTTCTGCTACAACATTCCACTGGAGATTGCATGGAATAGTAGTTTGATTCGTGATCCCATTTTGGTGAAGATAGATTTCAATATCATTAGAAGTATATTCCCCTCCATTATCAGTATGAAGAGTGTCAATATGATATTGAGCTTCGTTTTCAGTCCATAGATGAAATTTTTTAAATGTTTCAAATGCTTGGTATTTCTATTTCAACAAATAAACCCAACACCTCCTGATGTAGTCATCAATAAAATTCATGATATATCTATTAACAAAGGAAAATGTAACAAACATATGGCGACACAAATAAAATTGTATCAAATCTATATTTCTACATGCCCTTGAAGTGGAATCATGAAAAATCTACTTGTTATGTTTACCAAAGATACATGTCTCACATTGCTTCAAGCTCCTTGGAATGGTAGGGAAACTAGAAACACCATTTTTCTTCAACATACGAAGAATATCATAATTGATGTGCCCAAATATAGCATGCCACGAGAGACTAGATGAAAATGTACCATTATCATGGTGAGAGAGGTACGCAAAATTATATGCCCATGTAGATGTCCCTTTCAGCTTTAACAATTTCTCATCCTCCCATCTTATCATGAAATCCATGTTGTCGAAAGACTTCCTTATTTCAAACTTTCCATAAAAAATGTGAATAGAATTTCCTTGTGATCGAAAGTGCATAAGAGACAACAAGTTCCTCCATAAATCAAGAAGATAGAGAACATCATGCAAAAGAAAATCTAAGAATCTAGGCAATTTGAGCCGGACAATGCCAATTCCCATAGCTTTCTAAATAGATATATCTGTAAATTATACTACACTCTCTACATTTTCATTCAATTCCTCAAAGAATTGTCTCTGTAAATTTATGTGGCAAGTACCACCAGTGTCAAGCAACCAACCATCTCTCCAAGAAGTAAATGAATTTTTGAACAAATATTTATTTATATGAATATTGCAATGAGAAATAATATAATGATTGGATTCAAAAGCTTTACCTTTTTCTTCATTTTGTTCCATATTTTCTTTGATCTTCTCCCATGCAACCCTACATGTCTTTGCTTCATGTCCATTATTACCAAAACAAACACAATGAAGATTGCATCTCTCACCTTGATTACACCTACCTTCCTTTCCTTTGAAATTTTTATTTCCACATCCTCTCTTACTACCTTCTCCTATAGAAGAATAATGTGATTGATTCTTCCCTTTTTTTAACAAGGCACATAATATCTATAGGGCCATTTATTTTTTAATCTTCTGCTCTATCATATCCTTTCAAATTCCTTAACTTTTCCTTTAGTGTTACATTCTCATAAGCATACTTTCAAATTTATTTGCTATAAGATTTAGTTTATTTATGAGTGCCATGTTCTTAGTAGTAAAATCCTATCACTCAATATGTTTCTTTGTTCAAGAGTGTTTAGCTAACTCTCAATTATATTGTTTACGCTTATGTCTTTTCAACAATTGGATCACCCATCATTCAGAGGGAACTCCATCACAACTGGGCATGAGATGATTTGTTGTGGGAACACCAACACTTAGCATATAAGTTGATGGGAATTCCAATGGTATTGATGCCAAATTCTGGGAATACCAATGGTATTGATACTATGCCAATGGTATTAATGTTAACTGATGGGAATGTCAATAGTCGTGATACCATGACAATGGTCTTGATGCCAATAGTCAACAATAGAAATAATTTTAACGATGTTTTGAGACTTGAGGACTTGTCTTTTATAGTGTAACTTTCAACTTTTTCTTCTCCATGTGTGAAGAGAATCTTGCTTGAATAACCAATGAAACTAATGTAGACTCGAGGACACTGTTAAATAGTGTCAAAGGGATCTACTCTAAATTTTGTCGATAAATTATTTCTAACCATGGATATATGTTTTTTCATTCAACACAATTTTTTATATGTATTTCCTATAAAATCAATGGGCAAGGATAACACATATCTAATGTGGTTCCCAGAAAGAATTCATGAGAATATTTGCTCGAAAATCACTTGATATGCATGATGTATCATGGTGTTATCTAAAAACATCAAGGCTCGGGTACCATTGATAGGCCAGGAATGAATAACTCCACACATGAATTTATTTTTATTAAAGAGAGCCACATATAAATACATTCAGATATCACCTTTGGTTTCATCTTCCGATAGGTCTAATGACCATTCCTATTCACCTATGACTCTTCATAGTTCTAAATAATAATATTTACAAGACACCATAATCCCTAGGATTAGGTATCTAATAGAACAAACTTCCCTATCACATGTAGGAGCACTAGCATGACTATCACTCCTAAGAAATTAATCCATAATCATTTATGAAATTAAAACTTAAATTTACACTAACAATATACACAAATTTCAAATACATGGATCGTGTTACCTTCGCCAAGTCAAAGGTAAAATCTATATATGGGATCTGAGTCTATACACACACTCTATGCGTACCCTACTCAACATGAATGTCCATGCAAATTACCTAGAAACATGAGAACAATCGATTATTAAAAATATGATTATCATTAAAAATTAAATGAACACTTCAATTTCAAACTACATACAACTATTTATATCAATTCATACATGTACAATAGATCTTAAGATCATAAATGGTCCCTCATCAGGATGTGGAACTATTGCATCCCACTCGTGTGCCCACATCATTGCAAAATCAACAACCCATGTACCTAGACCTTTGTGGGATGACATCAAATGCAAACACTCAAATTAATAAATATATAATATAATAATTATTTCAAAAATTGATGTATAACTTGGATTCAATTGAATTGGTTCACAAATTGTACCTCATCCATTAGGTCTTGAAGATGAATACCTATCTCTATACCATGCACTATATGTGGAGATTTAGGCTGAAGCTTAGGTTTAGTACATTCAACAAAGCCTTTGAATTCATCATGTATAGTTTGGATGGGTAACATGTGAAGAAAGTTGTAGTATGAAATAATCAATTGGAAATATGTAAGCACATACACAATTTGTATCAATTTAAACTTATATAATTCTACCATATACTAATTGGGTCTCCTACAACTATCATGTGTGGATGAGAAACTATTATACTACTCAAGATATTTTCATCCAGTAATGTGAACATATGCATGTTATAATAACAAAAGAATATTAGTTGATGAGTTGTTTCTACATGTATTTGCATAATTAATTAATGAAAAATAAAGATAATTTAATCATATTGAATTCTACAAAACTATACCTCGTGTCTAGGATGTGGCTTGTATCTCTTGTACAACCAAAAATATGCATCCCTAGCATTGAAAATGTACTACAATAAATCCTCATCAAGAATAAAAGTAACTCATATTCTACCCATTAAGCTCAATAGAAATAGGTGGATATGTATATCTCTCCCCAACAAAAGAAATTGAAACACTGCCCAATGCAATATGCATGGTGTCCACCATCTCATCCATTTCATTAACTTTAATATGGGATTGTACTTATAACTCCTAGGGTACAATGATATTCCTGCTTAGTAATGGTATCAATCTCACATGAGGTAGTATGTGATCAAGGTCTCTACAAGCCCCAAGATGGCCATAACTACATTCACTTCCATGACCATAAAAACCATTTAAATGGGTAGGACAATGTTATATGAGTTGTCCCCATAGCTCTATTAACATGGAAAAATGATTCTTGTCAACTTCACAGGCTTACTGGGTTATACGACCCAATTAGACCTTTCTTTTTTGAAATGGAAATACCTTCGATTATGGATTGGTTATCATAATCTAAGAATGATGTTATAATATGGTCACTCATTTAACTACAAAAATTAAAGTACATAAATACAAAGGACTATGAAGAGGGTGTGATGAATTAAATTCCACAAATGCAAGATGCAAATTGAAACTAACTAAATCCTAACTAGAGGAGAAAAAAATGAGGACTAGAGATGTAACTACAACCAGGGAGAATAGTTCACCACTTCCACCAAAAATAAACTAGAATTAACCCTCCCAACTCCCTTTTGAAGTGAAATGATCCAATTTCTAACTTCACTTTATTTTCACAAACTTGGATAGTAATCAAGATAACACGAAACACAATTAAACATATGCCATTATGGATAATAGTTCACCAACTAAATCTTATTCAAAAGTAGAGGATCTAAGTAACTAAGAAGAGTGTACTAGCTTCCAAGGGACTCCTTTATTCATCTTAGTTGTTAGTAATAAAAACATGAGTGGAAATAAACACTACTCACAATATAATAGCCCACAAATTATAATGCTCACACCCAAAGGCACCAATAAAATTAGGAAATGAGAGAATAGTCCATAACCAATCATAGTTTTTCATGAATTTAAAGATAATAGTTAACAACCATCTATATATTAGCATAGGAATATAGGTTACAATGCCATAAAGAGAACCCATTCGTCTTCATGAAAAGGATTATTTAACTACAAGGGAATGACCATTGCCCTTCCACCTACTACCTATGATTCCTCAACCTCTGATGACCCTTCAACTTCCATAAAACATTTTATAGAAGTTGAATTTTGCATTACACATTATAATATAATTATGCTCAATGTGGAAAAAAAAACTTCACATAATCACTAAGACAAGTGAAAGTCTCTTTGAATTGCTTTTTTTTTAAAGAAAAAACATTCCACCATGTCCTTCATAGTGGAAAACTTGGACTTAAATGAAATCTCTTCTTTACTACCTATAGAATTACATTATTTAGTAACTTGTATTGTATATTGATTATTTACTTTTGAAGAGATACCTCATCAACAAGCTTGATGGTATATGATAATGTCATTTTTAACTACATGCATTGATTCATATTACTCCCAAAATATTTCAACAAAAAAGTGAAACCTTCCTTACATAAGTGAGATGGTATAGTTGAGTTCCTCACTACTTGCCTCTCTAATAGAACATGAGAAATGTCCAATGCGATTATTGAAATTTGTGTCTCTATGATTTACATACTTGATTCTTGAAAAGTGAACCAAGATTGCAAATCTACAAATTCAAAATTTTCCATGTAGGTACTCCATTCAGGATTGTTGCATATTTCTCCTACCACATGCTCCATTGCATCAACTAGGATTGTCACTGGTGAAGATCAACCATTTTTGGTGGATCATCATACTATACTTCATCATTAATTCCTTAAATGCATGCATCTCTTTTTTTAATTGTAATATTCCATAATTGAGCTCAAGAGTCCCCCCTGGTGACATACTCATATTTATAATCACTTCTTGGCTAAAAGATCCCAGGTCTTAGGATTTGATTTCTTCTTTGAGACTATTTATCTCCTTATATCTAGCCAAAACTTTTGTGGCTGTTTCCAGTAGTTTCACATAAAACATCTTAGAAAATATGATTTGGTATGTGCCAAAACTAAGGTGATTGCATCTAGTATGTTGAAAACAACTTCTTCAATAGCCCATGCAACCAACTTTGCATCATCTTCCCTCTTTCTCTTGTAGTTTTCCCTTCTAATATTTTTAATTTGGAAATCAAATACGAAAGATTCATATTAATGATAATATTACTCCTCCCTTATGTTGATCCACATTCGTGAATCGACTTTTGTTTTCATTTAAACACCCATAGGATTTTTCCTTTCCTTTTATTTTGTTTGTTTTTCCTTTAGTCCTTTTCTCCTTTAACAAAATATTTCCAACACTTAGCCATAAGTCTTGGATTTTCATTTCCACATATCCACAGGTCCACATTCGTGCCACCTACAATTTTCACCTCTTACTTTTGTGTCCTCCACAATGCACTTTTCACTTTTTTCATACTTATTCATTTTCTTGAAATGCGAATGTGGAGCCACATATCATCTGTCAAATTTTTCTTGAGTCTCCAAGTCTCCAGGTCTGAGGTCCACAAGCTCGCGTTCCCCAAAATTCACTTCTCACTTTCCTGTTTCTCAAATTGTACCCTTTTCACTTTTTAAGCACTTAGTCAATTTTCATGAAAAGCAAATGTGGGGCCAGTTTCCATACGATAACCTTTTTTTCAAAGTCTTCAGGTCCACAGGTATGTAGTCATGTGTTCTCCAAAAAACACCTTTTACTTATTTGATTTGCAAAATGACTACTTCCAATACTTAGCCATATTTCTAGTTTCGGTGTGGACCTCCTTACCTGTCCTCATATCTATTTTCGTAGGTTCGCAGGTCCGCAGTCCCGTGTTATACAATTTGCACTTTCCATTCCTCATTTTACACTCTTAAACTTAACATTTTTCACCCACCATGACATCACATCACCACTTCCCATCGCATTTATTGTCCCCACCACATCAACTGCCACTTGTGAAAGCATAATTATGCTATTAAATTCACGAAACATTCATTAATATTTGCAATAAATTCAAATCTCATGCAATCCGACAATATTAAAAGCAAGATTTATGATTGATTAAACTATCAAGAAAATACATGTTGAAATTAAATAGAAACTAATATGCCAAGCTGTAAATATCGACAATAGCGCCACCTATTGTCAAAGCCAAAAGCAGAAAGAGAATGTCAAGTAAGAAAAAATATCTACATTGCGGAGATACACTAAACACACTTGGGTGTGAGAATAAAGAGTTTTAATCGTCCAAGGCATACAATTACTACAAAACTCTTTCTTTGGCCGAGAAGAAAATGAAATTAATTTGGACTTCAAGAATAGCCTTAGTAGTTTTTGTTTCGTAAGTGACAGACTTCAAATAAATTGTTCAATGGTGCATGAATAACTTAAACTCTAAAAAAAGATTAATTCAATTGCAAGGAGATCAACCCATTTCTCTAGCTCCTTCAACATTCTCCAAAATTCTACGACTCCCTACACCTACTTTACGGTTTAAGAATGAAGAGGATGATGAATTTATGAAGCAGCACAAAGGAGGTGAGATATTTCTAAGCAATTATTGGGAGGACCCAAGCAAGAACCCTGTTGCTTCAAGGATTGAGGTAACTATACTAAAATACCCATACATAGAATTTGCATGGTTGTTCACCCGTATTATTGGTTTAGAATCCACTGAATTTGTACCAAGGAATGCTATATATTCCCTGCATTATGCTTTGCATGAAAAATATATTATAGATTGGGGTCATCTTATTTCTATTGAGGTCTCTTTCCAACTTCATAATTTAAAAAAGACTCGAAAATTCTACATGAATTATTACCTCATCTGTGCCATTGCTTATGGTCACGTATTCAAATATTTTTCGAGGGAATTTAAGCATGTTGATTTTAATATGGAACCAGTTTATGCATGGTATTCATATTTATATAGACATAAGCTCAATACAATTTCTACCCAGTTCATAACAATTTCATTTTAGAGTTCAAAAAGTTGATTTTTGGTCCTTAGACATCAAGACTATCTCTTGAAGAAACTACATTTATTTATGGGAAAGGAATTTATGAAACCTCTAAAGAATTTATAAGCTCAATACAATTTCTACCTAGTTCATAACAATTTCATTTTAGAGTTCAAAAAGTTGATTTTTGGTCCCGAGACATCAAGACTATCTCTTGAAGCAACTACATTTATTTATGGGAAAGGAATTTATGAAACCTCTAAAGAATTTACTGTTATCAGGTTGTTTGGTAGTGAAGAGAAGCCTTTTCTACTCCCGTTTTATGTATCGGATAAAATTTTTACCGAGGTAATGTGCAGACAATACAAAACTTGGGCTCATTTCTTTTATGATAAAAGGAAAAAAATTCATACCCGTACCATGGAAAATTGGAGAATTTACTGTGAAACATATAACCCACCTTAACAAACTGGTAGCACATCATGAACAATTGGGCTTAAAGGAAGTTAACTTTGCTAATGGTTTTGACCCAGATAAAAAATTCACTACACACATGGAATTAGGTGGGTATTCTTCATATTTCACTAAAATTGAACAATTTTAGGACGGTGGCAGAGATAATCTAGGTCCCCATGAAATCACAACATACCAAGTTTCAGATGACATGGAAGAGATAAACAACACTATTTAAGGTCATAGACATCATGGCAGGGAAGTGATGGATAAAAACCCTAATTCACTAACAATGTCCCAAAAGAGTACTCCATCAAGAACAAAGAATATAACTAATGATATGGAGATGAGAAAGGCATCAATTGGAGGGTCAGACAATGGTGGTGATAAAACCCACCTAGAAAAAGTCTCGAAAAATGTCATATTGCATATACTTCTGTCAAAAGAAAAATAAATGCATCAACAATAGGGTTAAGCATACCTGAAATCCAAGAGATTCCACAAGCAATGGACATCGATGAACTCATTGAAAACCTATTTGGTTTGCACAAAGACTACTAGAAACCATGGAAATTGCTAAAGCCCTGATTACTCAGGAACTTGAAATATTTGAGGAGGAATTGGTGGCTTTTCACCATGCAACCTACAACTACAAGTCTAAATTTTTTTTATTAGAAAAAGTCAATACTAAAAGTAAAAATTCATCGGAAATATGGAAGTGATCAATTGATTTTGATGGAGTTTCACCATAAAAAATTGCACAGTTCCATGGAGCTGCTAGAGAATCTTTGAAGTAGTCTATTGATAATATAGAAAACAAAATTTAGAGATGAAACAAATGAGAAAAGAGTTAGAAGCTTCCTTGATACCAGGACCATTGTTCCTCAAGCCTTTGAATTCAATCCAACCTGCATTTATGTTAGAAAACATCCTAGAAAGCAACAATAAATATAAAGGCTCATAAATTTTATTACAATAAATAATAAAATATGTTGGTGATTCCATACAGAAGAGAATTGATATAATTCAATAAATTTGGGACCTTGCTCAAAGTATTGCTAGCTTTTCATCAAGAATACAAAATTTCAAGGAATATTTGCAAAAGGACCTAGAAAATGATGAAGGATTTTATAGAGAAGTTGTGAGTACATTCTCAGCTAAAGTCTCGAGCTTAAGTGAAGCTCATAGAAAAGAACAAAAAATTCCTTCAACTTATCAAATGAAACATGTCAATGCATGTTGGTTGAGAAGAATTAAAGATTTGAAACGAATGATAAATGAGACTGATGCTTTGAAAAATAAAAAAAGAGATTTGTTTCTTAAGCTTGTGGATCTTACAAAGGATCTTGATGGTCCCAATTTATTGATGGATAACATGATTTTATCAAAGGAAACCTTAATGGGACAACTTAATGCATTAAAAGTTGATTGGGAAAATGAATTATCAAAACAATAGACTTTTCTGAAGAAGAAGTTGAAAAATGGTTAGTTTGGTATATCAACAGGAATGATGAAGTTGATTGGGAAAATGAATTATCAAAACAATAGAATTTTCTGAAGAAGAAGTTGAAAAATGGTTAGTTTGGTATATCAACAGGAATGATGAAGTTGATGACAAGTTGCATGAATTGGAGATGGATTTGAGAGAATTTGAAAATATTTTTTTTGAAATTAAAGCTAAGCATGAGATTATTGTAGCACCTTCAAGGGAGTATATCGAGGATTGGTTGAAAAATGCATTAATCAGAATTATCGAGCCAGAAAATCAAGAAAAACTTGCAATGGTTATGTCACCTCATCCACAACATGCATAGATAAAAGAAACACTTCCAAGAAAGTAGGGTTACGAGAACTTTTCATCACAGTGAGTCAAGTAGAAACCTTGTTCCTCCTTTTGTGTCTATTTCTTCCACAATCATTTTTCATACTGTATTTTGTGAAAACCAAGATGATTCTTGATTGTTTTCCTCTTATCTTCCAGGTCTTTTCATTTTATGGTCTGCAAGATACCAATCCCAATCCTCTTTGAAGGGAGAATGAAAAATCTTTTCTTTAAAGACATTTACTTTTTATTTAAAGACTTATATTATTTTTTGAGACTCCAAGAGAACTACTTAGGATAATACATTATTGTATTCTCAAAGAATTTGATTTGAAGCTTGAGTTTCCAAATGTTTTATCCATCATAATATTTTTGGTGCCTAATGGAATGATCATTTAAAGTTCCCTTATATATGTTGTCCAACTTTCTTATCTCTTTATTATGGATATTGTTTATTGTCTTGATGAATTTTGTGATGGAAATGCCAGCCTCTTATTTATCATACTCATTTGGATTATTTATTTTTTAATATATTGTATATATTTTCTTTTAAAGATACATGGTCCCAATCAGAGGTATAGTTATGAATGTGAGTGTTAGTTTTTCAAAAGTTTGGTCCTTTTCAGACTTTGCTTTATTTTGTTTATAATTTCATAAGAAAAAGAGGAGTATCACCTCTCTAAAAGAATAGGGGGATTCATGTCCTCGTGATGTTGACCTTAATACTGTAAAAAAATATTTTAGATCAACACCCTGGTAATTGAAAACTTAGTTACTCAATGAGCCAAGGTGCCCAACTAGTTTCCTAGCTTGTTGGCTCAAGTACCACATCTCCAATGTATTTTTCTCTAGAGTTTAACTCTTATGTTGTATGCATGGTGCTTGATTTATCTTTGATGGTAACTATTTGTCCTTTTTCAATCACATTTCCTTTAACTTAACCATGTACTTTCCATGGGACAAGGAAAAACAATGAGCATTGTTACTTTAGTAGTTCTTTCTTGAGAAATATAAACTTATTAATATTTTACAATTAATGGAAGAAAATAATAGATTAAAATCATATAAAACCTATGCAATATTCTATGTAGAATATGCCAAGTTTGGACACAAATAATTAAGGGAATAAAATAAAATATTGAAAGCATATCATACTATGTAATATCCTATGAATAATATTCCAAGTTTGGACAATCTAATTTAGTCTACATCAAACAAAAAAACATGGCTAGATTGCAATGTTAGATAATTAGTCAGCTTATTATATGAATATTTGTAGTCGACTAAAAGTAACACAAGAATTAGTTGGGATAGGATGAAAAAAAAAATTCTGTAAGAAATAAAGGTAAGGGAGGAATCGATCACATAAGAGAGAGAATTGTTTCAGGAAGGGAAGATTGCATAGGTGGAAATTGCCGAGGAAGTCTCACATATTTGGATAGTTTACATGCAAGTTATGTACATGAAATGAGAACTAAACCTAAGTAGTAATAAATAAAAAAATACACCCATGAATGATAAGAAGGACTATTTGGTTGACATGAAGCACACCACTAGATCGTAAAAAAATAGTTGGAGGAGTGGTAGTTTTTATGAATACATATTAAAGTCAATTGCACCAAATATTTTTAAGATATGTAGAGATGCCATTGGGAAGACAAAGACAATTAAGCTAGACAAGCCACCACCCCATCATGTAGCATTAAATAATTTATTCTTCCAACCAAGCCCTTTACTGAATCAACCATCAACTACAACAAAACCTACAAAATCTAGTAGCATACATGCAAACAAATGTTAAGAAAGAAATTTTGTATTTGCATAAATTTTTGAAGAAGAAATGTACTTTTAAAAAAAAAAATCATCCACCTCCTCCCTTCTTAAATCTAGTAGCATACATGCAAACAAGTGTTAAGAAA
This sequence comes from Picea engelmannii, assembly GCA_009831015.1. Lineage (NCBI taxonomy): Eukaryota > Viridiplantae > Streptophyta > Pinopsida > Pinales > Pinaceae > Picea > Picea engelmannii. Next base: position 371,178 of record ML791108.1, on the reverse strand, counting down.
GAAATTTTGTATTTGCATAAATTTTTGAAGAAGAAATGTATTGTTTTTAAAATTTTCATCCACCTCCTCCCTTCTTTGGGACAAAGAAGAATTTGAGGTTGGGGGAGATTTTGTAAGAGCTTTAGTTAACTAGTCAAATAGATTGATGAGTCAAGTAAGAGTTGTATCTATATGAGTCAACTATGAGTTGTATCTATATTACTAAACTAAGTAGTCAAATCAAACAACCAACTGCTTGAAATGATTGAAAGAGATAATTATAACAATTATAACTACCTTCCATTTGTGTAATATTATAAATATTTATCATTGTCATTGCAATTAGAAATCATTATCAAGTATCAATAAATAAGTAGAATACTACTTATTTATAGCTCTATAATTACTTCTCTCCCTCCTTTCTCCATCTATACATGGATGGTTTTGTAAGATATTGTATAGTATCGGTTTCTTGTGACACTATTGGTAACTAGATTGCACTACAATCCCTCATATTAAAATATATCAAGTTAGTATGTAATATGATTAAGGAAGGTTGAAATTGTAATGCATGTCTATGTATGTTATTATTTTTATGCACTAGATTTTAGGTCATGAAATCTCTACATACATAAATCATACCATTGATATAAATAATATAAAACTCTTTCTTTTCTTAAGACAAAGAAAGGAACACGTTCCGTCAATATAGATCACCCGTTACTATGTTGTTGACTATTATCTAGTTATGTAGTTTAAAACATTGTCTCATGAATTTTTTTTTTTATAATTTTTTTAAGTTTTAATATTTTGAATCAAATATAAATTATATATTTCAAATTATTTTATTCCATAAAATATGTTCAATATGTATAATTAAAATTCTCAATAATTTTAACCAATTAAATTTATTTCACATTGAAAT
>ML791108.1:350591-363745 GCA_009831015.1 Picea engelmannii | reverse complement strand
TAAAAAATAAATCACAAATTGATACAACTTACCTCATAGAAGCAAAGAGGCTAGGAAAAATAATTGATCACAAAGATAGGTTGATCCATGTCAAAGTAAGTTGTAATGACCATAAATATAACATACTTAGTAAATCTCTGAGCATAAAAGGGTCAGGAATATTTATAAATGAAGACCTCATTCCCGAAGACCAAGTTGAATTAAGGAAGGAAGTTCAAAAGGTAAAAGAAGTGAGGAAAGAAGGAAAATGGGCAATAATTAGAAATTGAAAAGCTATTGTTTGGGATAGAGAGCAGAAGGATAATAATAAATAGGAATTTGGGACACTCGGGATCCTTTTTTGGAATTGTTGTGGCTTTCCATGGTGCAAAGGTCCTATGATAAGTTGGATCCCAAGTGATATTGATATTATCTATCTAGCTGAAACTTGGGAGCATCAGGAGTCTAAGGTCCCTAACATGGAAGGATTTGTCTTGTGGTCGGCAAGGAATAAAAAATCCCATCGTAGAGGGATAGGAGGCATAGCTTGTTATATTAGAAAAAACATTTCTCCTCACATTCAACTTCATAAGATTGACCCTCTTAATCAATACACTTGGATAGAAATTTTAAATACCAATGCTAAGAATATGTATATAGAAATTTGTTATTTTGCACCTATTAATTATAATTTTTATAAGAAAAATAATCTAGATAAATTTTTTCCCTATAATAATTTAGAACAAGATATTTATAATTTGAAAAATGAAGGTAATATCCTCCTGCTAGGAGACTTTAATGCTAGGACTGCAACTAAACAAGATACTCTTTTAAGTGATGACTCCAACCATAATCCTTTATGGCTAGATGAGGACCTTGTTTTATCTAATAGCTACAAAAGAAGCTCTGAACACCTAATTGAGAATCTGTTTGGTACTGAGTTGGTTAAGCTCTGCAGCTCTCAAGACCTAATAATTTGTAATGGACTAATGAAGTGGCCAAACTCCAACCAAATGACATGTATTCATGGGCTAGGTAGTAGTGTTGTAGATTATGTGATATCTGATATCCCCGTTTCCAACCAAATAACAACTTTTGACCTTTTAAATGACCATGAGACTGACTCTGATCATAAACCTTTAACCCTAACTCTAAAATTTTCCATGCATAGGAGCACCATTGAAGATAATTATGATAATCAAAGGAATTTGCGCTTTGAAAAAAGTAAAGTTGTCATTTTCTTAAAGGATTTAAATAGTAAATTAAACCTCCTAACTTCTAAGGACAACATTGAAGAACTCTATCATAATTTTACAACTACCCTTTCCACTTCTATTAACAAGTTCTCTTTCGAGGTGTCCTATAAAAATAATAATAGAACAACCAACCCTTGGTATGATAAAGAATGTAAAATTGCCAGGAAATCCATTAGGGATGCTTCTAATGAGCCCTTAAAACTCGATAAGATCAATACGTACAAATCCCTAATTAAAAGGAAAAAAAGATACTATATCAATAAAAGGCAAGAGAAACTTTCACAACTATACAAGTTGGATCCTGAGAAGTTCTGGAGCCAAATTATAAAACTGAATACTAAAGAAAATAATAGGATTCCCTTAACGGATTGGAATTCCTACCTTAAAAGTATTTACGAGCTCCCTAATGCCATGGACACCATTCCTATTGTCCCGACAAAGGAAGAAGTTTTTTCTTTAGATGACATAGAGTTCGGGGTTAAGCGGCTCGCAAATGGGAAAGCTAAGGATATTTAAAGCTACCAAGTTGAAATTTTTAAAATCGGAGGGCCAATCCTTATCCCTCACATACAAAAGCTCTTCAATTTAGCAGTCAAGCAGGGCTTCCCTAAACCCTGGATGCAAAGCCTCATTGTTCCTATTTTTAAAAATGGGGATAGAAAAATTCCCTCTAATTATAGGACCATTATGATTAGCCCGATTTTAGCCAAGCTTTATGGAATTATTTTGGAAAAGAATATTAGCATTTGGCTAGAAATTCATGGTAAAAGAGCTAAAGGCCAGGCTGGGTTTAGGAGATATCATTCAACTGTGGACCATCTTGTTACCTTTAGGATCATTGAAGAGGAGTTCTGCAATACTAAAACCAATCTTTTTTGTTGTTTTGTTGACTTTAGAAAAGCTTTTGACATGGTTCCTAGGAAAAACCTTTGGAATAGGTTGGAAGAGATAAAAGTACCTCTTGAGTTGAGGGTTGATGCAATAAGGATGTATGATAATGTTATTTCTAAGTTTAAAAACACTGAGGGCTGGTCAAAAGAGTTACCTGCAATATCGGAGTCAAACAAGGTTGTCCCTTGTCCCCTACCCTTTTTGGCATATACATTGATAAGTTAGAAGAATGCTTGGAAAAAGAAGGTTGTGTCGGCCCTACTCTTATTGGTATAGTCATAAATCTTCTTCTTTATGCCGATGATACATTCTTATGGCAAGGAGTCCCCATGATCTTGAAAACCAACTAAGAATCCTCAAGGATTTTTGCTCCAATATGGGTATCACTGTTAATACTGATAAGACTAAGGTCATGATTATTTAATCCAATAAGATCCCTTATGATACCTTTGTATATGAAAAAAACAACTTGGAGGAAGTGACTTCATACAAATATCTTGGAATTGATATTCACCACAAGCTCAATTGGAATTATAGCATTGAGAAAAGGATTATTGGGGGATGGAAAGCTTATTATGGGCTTGAAAACAATTGTAAATCAGTTGATATTTGGAGTTGGGATAAGAAAAAACTCCTCTTTGAGACTCTTGTTAGTAGTTGCATTGCTGGGATCCATTGGTAGTTGCCGTATCTGACCTGCATAGGAACAGGAAACGTAAAAAACAAACCGATACACTGGAAAACAATCACATTGACTACCTCATAAGAAAAGACCCAGTGACATGTACTTGCCACTATAGACATAGAATAAATGCTTTGAGACAATTGATATGCCATGATGAAATGTTTTTCGGAAAAATATTGGACTACTTTTTTGTGACTGAATTCTAGAATAGGGGAAATGAACATGACCACACACTGTTGTGGATAGAGGGTGCACCAGTCTATGGAGATGACAACAACTCTAAGATCGAACAATTTCTGGAGAAATACATAACATGCAACACAAATCATTTGGATCTAGAACTTGCCAAAGTTCATAGACATTACCATACAAGAAGTTGTAGAAAACGAAAAAACTTGCATTGCAGATACAACTTTCCTGTGCCGCCAATGAGAGCTACAAGAATCATAGAGACACTTAGTTTAGAGGACAATGTTGTTGTTGAGAAATCTAAATCCTTGTTCGCATTTCTAGAACAAGGAGAATTTGACGAGCTGATGAGCTTCAATGCGTTCTTGACAGAGCTAAATCTATCAGAAGATGAGTACATCAAAGCCATGCAATGTACGCTTAAGCAACTAATAGTTTTCCTTAAACGAAAAATTTCCCATATTTGGAACAAAAATTTCTCCAAGGACATGCCAGTTATGTGGAAAGAAAATACAGATGCGCAGTATGTGCTCAATGCATATGCCTCAGCGTCCTTCTGTACCTCGTATATGACAAAGGTTGACAAATCTATGATAAGCGCATTCAGAACAATATGCAAAGAACATGAAAGAAGTCATATTGATGCCATACAAATGATACACACACTTGGAAACACATTTCTTAATCTTCAACAAATGTTTTCTCAACAAGCAGTTCACATTGCACTTTCCCTGCCCCTCACTTGTAGTTCAAGAAAATGTGTCTTCATAAACATATCTCCACTTGAAAAATGCACATTTGTGCTTAAACCACCAGTTTTCCTAGAACAAGAGCCTGAGAATTCAGAAGACGTTATATGTTGCTTTATTGTTGATTATTACCTCCAGCGTCCATCTCCTATTAGGCATATCTTCTTAGCAGAATTCGTATCGCATTACAAAAAAAATGGTGCACCCATATCAAAAAGAAAAAAACCCTCTGTGATACAGTTTGTCAAATACAATAAACATTTTGACTATGAAAACTATTGTAGAGAAAAATTGTTGTTGTACGTTCCGTTTGATGAAAACGAAGATACATTAAAACATAACTTCTCTACATGGGAGGTTGCGTATGTTGCCTCTGAGACTATAGTGCACATCAATGAAGCTAGATTTACCTACAATGTTAATCCAACATGGGGTGATCTAGAAATTGCAATTAATGAGCTAGAAAACCATGACAATCCTGATGAGACATTCACAAACTGAAAAAAAACCAAAACTCCTTGCGAGTCCTATGACTTACAAGCAGATTTGCCTCGTCCTCCAGCAGGTGGAGGTGAAAAATGTATCAATCTTGGTTTTCAAGTCACAAAACATCCTTTCCTAATTGAAAATAATGAATACCATAGAATAAGATGTCTTTTGAACCAAGAACAACAAACAATTGTAAAGGACATTGCTCTTAAAAAATGATTGAACATGGAGACTCCTGTGCACTTGTTCCTTACAGGCGGAGCAGGAACATGCAAGAAATTCAAAGCGAAAGCACTGTTCCAAATGATTATATGAATCTATGATTCAAACAATTCCTCTGATCCTATGAAACCAAAGGGCCTAATAGTTGCATACACAGGAAAAGTTGCATATAATGCAGGTGGAACAATAGTCCACTCTGCATTTTTAATGCCTTTTAACAAGTCACAGTTTCTTCTACTTAGCAAGAAAATGTTGGATACATTGTCTAAGCTTTATGAGGAACTCCGACTTTTATTTATAGATGAAGCATCTTTGATTGGAATTTGGTTCTTGTATTCCATTGACAACTGAATAAGAAGCATAAAACATGTGCACATGAAATACTTTGGAAACATTGACATGATATTTTGTGGGGATCTTTACCAGGCACAACCTATCCAAGATTTGTTGATATTTGAACAACCTACCGTTAACATGGAAACAATGACGCATGACTTCTGGAGAGACAATATTAAATGCTTTGAATTGAATACTACAATGTGCCAGACAGATGAAACATTCATTGCAATTCTGAATAGAATGCAGACAAACAACCAAACATATGATGACTTAACATATATCAATTCAAGGTGCTTGCAGCCTGCAACAACAGACCCAACGTTCCGTTACCTGTTCTACAAAAATAAGGATGTTGCAATGCATAACATCCATATGCTATCACTCATGCCTGGCTATGATATCATCATTAATTCAATTGACCTGGAAGAAGACAACCATGGAAATGTGCCACGTCATGAACATACAACCACTCTACCTTTGCAGCTTGTCCTCAAATTAGAAATTCTGGTTGAAATATATGCCTGTAACTATGATTCACAGGATGGATTGGTCAATGGTGTAGATGGAATACTCAAAGGCTATACGAAAACATAAAAACTTGATGTCCTTTGGATTAAGTTCCATGAACTACATATAGGCAAGTGACAAGAAAGTAGGTTGTCTTATCTATATAATTCAAACACTGGAAGCGATTGGACACCTATTTTGTGAATATCAAAGCTAGTATCGACATCAACAAAGACAGTTCGACTGAAAATTCGAAAACAGTTTCTGATTAAACTTGCATGTGCATGTACAGTCCATAGATCACAAGGACTAACACTTGATAATGTTGCATTTCAGCCCATTGGAATTTGGATACATGAACTTGTATACACAACACTGTCCTGTGTCAGAAGCATAGACTCCTTGTATTTACTAAGTCCTCTTACAAAATATAACTTCAAAGTCAAACAGAAAGTTGATATTGAAATGGAATGACTTAGGACCACCGCAAAATGGCAACTGCACTATGATTACCAATTCATACAAACAAATTCATCTGTATCAATTCTCTCACTTAACACACGCAGCTTAAATGCACACATGGATGATATACTCAATGACTATGATACAATGTAATCCGATATTATGTGCTTGTAGGAAACATACATGACATCATGCATGCAGGACAAAGAATTCCCAAATCACAATTGCATATCAATTTACATTACACATGGGGTGATGATATTGGTGAAAAAACATGTGCAAATTTTGGAGCATATACATATCAAAGAAAATAATGTTGAGGTGGTGCTTGCAATTTTTTTTTTCCATGAAACATAAATTGCGATACTGAATCTGTATGTTTCTCCCCATGCAACATTCTCCAACATAGTAGATGTTATTTCGAATGCATTGGGTCATTTCCATCTGAACGGACACATTGTGCTTGTAGGAGACTTCAATATTGACATGCTACAAAAGAATGGTAGAACAAAAGAATTGGAAAACTACATGTGCAAATACAGTCTCAACTTTCTTTTGCATAACACAAGCCATCTGAAAAACACACTTATTGACCATGTGTGGTTGAATGTTCCTATTCCTCAATACAATATGTTTATCTTAGACACATATTGGTTTGATCACGATACAATTGGTATTGCACTTGAATTATGAGATATACATCAAACATTTTGCTAAGTCATATTTCTTTGTTTCAAAGCATATTTGTATAACTTGTTGCAAAAAAAACAAAAAAACAAATTATCCAGCTTCTTAGTTTTCCCTGATTTGTACACATAGTAGTCTGGTCACCATACAATTGGTGTTGTACTTAAATTATAAAATATACATTATGAAAAAGAAACGAAAAAGGTACATCATTCTAACAACTATTTGTTACTCTATTCATCTTATTCTATTGTTTTTAGTATATGTACATAGTACTTGCCTTTTTCTTTACATGTTAACTTGTGTTCATATTCCTTTTGTTTTGTACTTTTGTTCATAGAAACAAACTAGAAAACTAGACGCCACAAAGAACTCCTAACCAAAGATGTAGAGGAATCCATGCAAAGGTGTGTTTTTTCTGCTCGTGTTCCATATTAAATAGTTTTTCGTTTACTTTGTCTCTATTTGTTGAACAGGTTTGCAGTTATCCTTTTTTTTTTTTTTGCACCTCCTTCAACACTCCATATCTTCCTCTACATTCACTTGTCTTTGTGTGTGTAATACATATTCAATGTTGAGCTTGCCAGTCCTGGTGTCCGCCTGTCAATTTGTATATCGTAGAACTTTGAATGTTGTTTGGAGGATATAGAACAATAGAAGTACAATGTTGAGCCAACCAGCCCGCAAGTCCACTTGTCAATTTGTATATCACACAACTCTGGTTGCTATTTGCAGGACATAGAACATTAGAGGCTTAGTTTAGAGCCCACCAACCCACAAGTCCGCGATCCAAAAAAGTGGCTAAGTATGGAATAAGGGATCTGTACATGCTCTATAACATGTCATGTCCATACTTTATAAAAGTACATATTTAGTATGTATTGCTCGTTTCTCGGAGCCCGCCAACCCTGGAGTCCATCTCTCAATTTGCATATCGCATAACTCAATAGAAGTACAATGTTGAACTAGCCAGCCCGCAAGTCCGCTTGTCAATTTGTATATCGCGAAACTCTGGGTGCTATTTGCATGACACATAACATTAGAGGCCCAGTTTAGAGCCCGCTAGCCAGCAAGTTCGCGATCCAATAAAAGTGCAATGTTGAGCCAGCCAACCCGAAAGTCCACTTGTCAATTTGTGTATCGCGCAACTCTGGGTGCTATTTGTAGGAGACAAAACATTAGAGGCCCAATTTACAGCCCACCAGCCTGCAAGTCCGCGATCCAAAAAAGTGGCTAAGTATGAAATAAGGGATCTGTACATATTTACTATGTATTGCTCATTTTTGGGAGCCCGCCAACCCTGGAGTCTGTCTTTCAATTTCTATATCACGGAAATCAGTAGAGGTACAATATTGAGCCAGTCAGCCCGCAAGTCCGCTTGTCAATTTGTATATCGTGGAATTGTGGGTGCTATTTGTAAAGCACAGAACAATAGAGGCTCATTTTTTAGCCCGCTAGCCTGAGAACCCGCGATCCAAAAAGTGTACATGCTCTATAAAATCTCAGCCACCTTGCACGTCTGCTTGTCAATTTGTATATCGCGGAACTTTGTGTGCTATTTGTAGGACATGAAGCAATTTACGCCTATTTTTTGAGCCCGAGAACCTGCTATCCACAAAGTGGGAAAGTATGGGATGCGATATCCGTACATGCTCTATAAAATCTCATGTCCATACTTTATAAAGGTACATATTTCATTTTTCCTAGTTTGTACACATACTGGTCTGGTCACCACACAGTTGTTGTTGCACATGGATTATGGAATATGCACTACGAGTTCGACCGAGCCCTTTCATTTCCTTAGCCTATTTTATGCCCTTGGCTTCCCCGGTACGTGTTATCGAACTCTCGTTCCCCATGTTCCGAGTGTACATATTGCATCCAAAAATTGGTAATCCATGTCTATGCTCGCAGGTTCCGAGACGGCAGAGTGGTATATTTCATGTCGATCTATATCTCTACATCACAAGTCCAACCGAACACCGTTCATTTTCATAGTTCCCAATTTTTATGTCCACGGGGTCCTTTGTGGGTGCCATCCATCTCTCATGCCCTGTGTGTACGGTATACATATTACGCCCAAAACTTCGGTGATATACAATTGGACTCGGACTCGAAGCTTGCGACTCATTTTCTAATTTTCTTTAATTAAATTGTACAATATCAATATTTATTATTAATAATTTAGTATTTGAAAATAATGTTTTTAGATAATGTTAGTTATATAACATATATGTTATATGTTATACATGTAGACAATCGCAATCTTGAACCCACCAATCCTGGAGTCCATCTGTCAATTTTTGTATCACGAAACTCCCAGTGCTGCGTGGAGGACACAGAACAATAGAAGTTCAATGTTGAGCGAGGCAGCCTGATGTCCGCCTATCAATTTGTATATCGCAGAAGTTTGGGTGCTATTTGTAGGACACAGAACAATAGATACCCAATTTCCAGCTCGCCAGGCCGAGAACCCGCAATCCAAAAAGTGGCTAAGTATGGAATGAGGGATCTGTTCAAGCTCTATAAAATATGATATCCATACTTTATAAAAGTACATATTTACTATGGATTAGTTGTTCCTAAAAAAATTTCTAGTTCCGGAACTGGTGGATACACGTGTTCATATTTCCAGTTACTTTTGTATTTCCAGCCCGATCGTCCACTTGCCCGTTTCATATTGTACATATTACATGTAATGTCTAATACATATTCAATTTTGAGCCTGCCACTCGTGGAGTCTGTCTATCAATTAAGAGCCCGCCAGCCCGATAACCTGCGATACCAATTACATGTAATGTGTAATACATATTCAATCTTGAGTTCACCAGTCCTGGAGTTCGTCTGTGGATTTGTATATCACAGAACTCCGAATGTTGTTTGGAGGACATGGGACAATAGAAGTGCAATGTTGAGCCAACTAGCTTGCAAGTCCGCAATCCAAAAAAGTGGTTAAGTATGGAATAATGGATCTGTACATACTCTATAAAATGTCATGTCCATAGTTTATAAAAGTACATATTTAGTATGTATTGCTCCTTTCTCGGAGCCCGCCAGTGCCGGAGTTCGTTTGTGAATTTATATATCGCAGAACTCAATAGAAGTACAATGTTGATCCAGTCAGCCCGAAAGTCTGCTTGTAAATTTGTATATGGTGGAATTCTAGGTGCTATTTGTAACACACGGAACAATAGAGGCCCATTTTTTAGCCGACAAGCCCGAGAACCTGTGATCCAAAAAGTGTACATGCTCTATAAAATCTTAGCTAGCCCGCAAGTCTGCCTGTCAATTTGTATATCGCGGAACTCTAAGTACTATTTGTAGGACACAGAACAATAGAGGCCTATTTTTTAGTCTGACAACCCGAGAACCCATGATCCACAAAATGGCCAAGTTTGGAATGCGATATCTGTACATGCTCTATAAAATCTCATGCCCATACTTTATAAAGGTACATATTTTTTTTCCCTTCTTTGTACACATACTGGTCTGGTCACGACACAGTTGGTGTTGCACGTGAATTATAAAATATGCAATAGGAGTTTGACCGACCTCTTTCATTTCCTTAGCCAATTTTATGCCTGCAGGTTCCTCGCTACGCATTATCAAAGTCTTATTCCCTGTGTTCCGAGTGTACATCTTGCATCCAAAACTTGGGTAATCCATGTCTATGCTCGCGGGTTCCCAAATGACGAAGTGCCATATTTCATGTCCATCTATATATTTACATCACAAGTTCAACCGATCGTCATTTGTTTTCATAGTTCGCGAATTTTATGGCTGCGGGTTCCTTTTTGGGCACCATCCAGCTCTCATGCCCCGTGTGCCCAGTATACATCTTGCGCCTGAAACTTTGGTGATCTATAATTGGACCCAGACTCGAAGCTTACGACTCTTTTGATAACTTTGTTTAATTAAATTGTAGAATATCAATATTTAATATTAATAATTTAGTACTTGAAAATAATGTTTTTAGATAATGTTAGCTATGTAGCATATATATTGTATGTTATAGATGTAGACTATCACAATATTGAACCCTCCAGTCTTGGAGTCCGTTTGTAAATTTGTATATCGCAGAACTCTGACTGATATTTGTAGGACACGGAACAATAGAGGCCCAATTTTGAGTCTGCCAGCTTGAGAACCCGGGATCAAAAAAGTGGCGATCCGTACATACTTTATAAAGGTACATATTTATTTTTCCCGGATTTGTACACATACTAGTCTGGTCACCAGACAGTTGGTGTTGCACATGAATTATGAAATATACACCACGAGTTTGACTGAACTCTTTCATTTCCTTAGCCAAATTTATGGCCGTGGGTTCCCGGCTATGCCTTGTCGAACTCTCATTTCCATGTCTATGGTTGGGGGTTCCCAGATGGAGAAGTGGAAAATTTCATGTCCATCTATATCTCTACATCACGTGTCCAACCGACCACCATTAGTTCACGAATTTTATGGCCGCGAGTTCCTTTCTCGATGCCATCCATCTCCCATGCCCTGTCTGGTGGTATACAACTCGCACCCAAAACTTCGGTGATATACAATTGCACTTGGACTTGAAGCTTTCCACTCATTTGATAATTTTCTTTACTTAAATTGTACAATATCAATATTTAATATTCATATTTTAGTACTTGAAAATAATGTTTTTAGATAATGTTAGATATATAACATATATGTTATATGTTATACATGTAGACAATCACAATCTTGAGCCCGCCAGTCCTGGAATCCGTCTGTCAATTTGTATATGGAAGAACTCTGCCTGCTATTTGTATGACACGGAACAATAAAGGCCCGATTTTGAGCACGCCAGCCCGAGAACCCGCGATCCAAAAAATGTCTAAGTATGGAAGTCCGCCTGTCAATTTATATATCGCGAAACTCCGAGTGTTGTTTGGAGGACACAGACCAATACAACTGCAATGTCCAGCCAACCAATTAAATTGTACAATATCAAAATTTGTATATCGTGGAGCTCCGATCCATAAACAATCACAATCCTGGTCCTGCCAACCCTGCAGTCCGTCTGTCAATTTGTATACCGCGAAACTCTGATTGTTGTTTGGAGGACATGGAATAAAAGTAGTGCAATGTTGAGCCCGCAAGTCCTCTTCTCAATTTGTATATCGCGGAAGTCTGGGTACTATTTCTAAGGCACGAAAAAATAGAGGCCCAATTTTGAGCCCTCCAGCCCGAGAACCCGCGATCCAAATACTGTACATGCTTCCCTTCGCTATGCTTCCTAAAAGCCTACACAAAATCACACTGCTCTGCAAGCTACTCATAATTGGAATGTCATTTGCGGGACCTCGGGTTGGCCCGTTCATGAAATCTTCAAACCTTAGTTCTGAAAACAAGCACAACCGACATTTTCCTATTCCTTACTTAGCCACTTTCCCACAATTCTACAAATATACAAATCGTCGTCCGCTGAACTGCACCATCATGCCCTCTTACGTTTTATGCATTTTGCAGTAAAAAATTCCGACTCATGCAGTTTCACCATTGGACAGTCACATGTCCTCACTATCTCCTGTAAACTTATTTTGAAGCCCGTCCAACCGCTTTTCAGAGATTTCTCTTCCCCGTCTTTGTCACCTTCACACCTATCTATAATAAAAAATAATGTTTATATATATATATATGTTTTGTTTCTAAATCTTTAATGCTAACATCTCCTTGTGCAGGCACCGTGTAAATTATCATTGATGGGTGCAAGGCTCGAGAAGATCTACCACTAATGCGCACTAAACCAATATTTGCGGAGGCTTTTGTTATCCCTTCCCAGTGTTAATTTCAAATACCATGGAATTTCATTCGCACACTGTCAACTTGGTTCATTCACAAAACCTCCAATCCTTAAATTTTCTTCGCTGTAACCGCCACCTTCGCACTTCTAAGTATGAAATAATTAAGCTTTACTTCTAACAACTCACCATACAACATGCATAGAGATTGGCATTAATGAGCGAAGAGCTCGAGGAGATTTTCCATTTCGCACGCATTTAACCAACAATTTTGGGGGGTTATATTATCCCCTCCATTTTTTCATTTGAAGCAGCATCTGGAGCAAACCAACGTTTTCATAAACTGTTGGCAACACCTCCACAAAAGTTTTGTAGAGATACAGTGAACATCTTTGGACCCGAGGACTAGAACCACCACAGTAACAAAGCATCGCTCCAACAACCTGCCACAGTAACAAAACAACCCAAAGTTCTTCAAACAGACAAGGTTCATCCTAAAATTGATAGTTCTCACAAGCTTCCTGTTATCCCCGATGTCTAGGGATAACTAGGAGATCATGTCTCGAGGCCCACATGATCCCAAACATGGAGTACGAGAGCGGATCGACTTGAGCATGGCCCTTGAGGGCCCATCTTTTTTCTTCTCAGCCAGACTTGTCCTGTCAGCACTACTAGCCTCCATCACTACCGGCCTGGGCTTGCATCAGAGAGGGCTCTTGCTCCATGAGGTAATTGGTCCGAGGTATCATGGTATGTGTCGTATTTGATCATTATAACCTTCTCATATATGCATTTGATTCCTTTCATTTCGGATGACTGCTTGGATCTTACACTAATCCACTTGACCATTGTTGGGGTGATTGATGGGGTAACTTAGCAAGTTGGTATTCATGGGTTTTGGTTAGCCACCAAGGGGGGTTTGCAGAGCCATCGTCCGTTC
>ML791108.1:318097-349416 GCA_009831015.1 Picea engelmannii | reverse complement strand
TCATCAAAACTTCTTGAATGAATGGTTGTTGATTAAATATCTTGCATGCATAGTTACATTGTTATTATTTGCTTAATCTTTGAAACCCTAGGGAGCCAACACACAAGTAGGTTATGGCTTCATGTCCCCATGGTAAAAGCTTACAGCCATTGATTGAAGAAGGTCTAGCCTAGCCATAGCTACACTAGCCTTTCTCCTTTCTTGAGTTAGTTTTAAACACAAATTGAAGAAAGAAGGCATCCTAGGCCTAATTTAGTTTACACCTAGGGTTTTCTTCTAGGGTTTTGAAAAGCCTTGTATCTAAGCAACACTTTTCAGCCATAGATTTGTGTTTATAAGCTAGTCGTTTTGCCAAAGGAGTCTTAAGAAGAGAAAAGGAAGCATTAGGCCTAGCCTTAGCTACACCTAAGTAAGCCTTCTCTTCTTAGGGTTTTGGTTTGGTGGCCTTGCCATAGCAACACCATCAAACCCTAACCCTCTTGTTCTTAAGTTTAAGTCTTCCAAGCCTTTAGTTTCACTCCACTTGACTCCATTAACCCAAGGCACTAGTCTAGAAGTATAATCTTGAGCTTGTTTGTGCTTAAACTCTCTTTCAAAACTCTTTATTTTGAAACCCTAACTAACCTAACGTCTAACCCTAGCATCTAGAACTAACCCTAATGATGATGACATCTTGCTCCTTTTAGACTTGTGTTTGGATGAAAAGTTGCGGCTGAGTCATCTTATCATAGCCATAGAGGTTTCAAAATTCTTCATTGGTTGATTTAGCTTAAACGTCCACTTCTTGGCTAGCTAACCCTAACCCTACAACATAAATAATATAGGTGACGTCACACCTCCTTTTTCTTTGCTAGACCTGAAACGTTGTGACATTTGTCATCTATTTGATAAGTCTTTGAGTAGTTGATTGCATCCATAAGTTTCTTTGACAAAACGTCCTACTCACTTGCCTTCATTTTGACCTATCATTAGGGCTGACGTCACCCTAATTCTGCATTTGTGACGCAACAATGTTATATATGTATGAGCAGATTTGCATTGTGACATATTAAGGATTAATTGTGTACATTGAATGCCCATTTCTCTTATGTATTTATTGAAGAAGTGATATAAATCGTTTGTCTTTGTTTAGCAATCATTGACTTCGTCAATAATTACAATTATCATTGCTCATATATATGTTGAAGTTAGTCATTAATGTTTGAAGTACTAACCACTGCATCACAATTTAGTTTCACTTGTCTTGTCTCGCAAACAGATGCCCTTATCAGTGGAATCTCTTCTTTGACTATCTCATTCTTGGCAGTAATCTGTGAAAGGGAATCTCTTACCTTGATCCATTAGACCTTTATCCCTTCAGAAAGCCAGATTACATAGGGACGTCTCCCTTGGACTAGCCATCCTAAATAGAAAGAGCTCCCCATTGAGGTGACAGTGGGTGGGGAAGCTCCTGTTACGCCAGTTTGAAGCCTTGACTCAAGCTAAACTAAACCCTTCCTACAAAGTGTGCGATAACACTTCCCATGGAGAAGAAGGGAAAAAGAATTGTAGGGGAGGTGAACGAGCCTGAAATCGAGAGTGAAAACATGGATCTTGACGCTGATCTGGATAACATATTTTGCAACCTTGATCAATCGGGAGACACGATTCACCATAACTACCCAATGGACATAGTTGATGCCAAGATTTTTGACGAAGATGAATCCTTTGTATTCTAGAGTGTTGTTTTTGAAAGCGAATCTAAAAAATTAATTATTGAAAAAAGAGATGTAAAAAAATAAGAAAAGAAAACATCATTCAGAACTTGACCTTGCCAATATGCAAGCATCCAAAAAAGAGTGTTACATATATAAAAATAAAAATAAAAAAAACGTGATATCTCAAATTTGAATGAGTGATTTATCTCAAATTTAATTTTGAAAATGACAAAGCAGAAAAATATATGCATCAGAAAAAAGAGAATTGAAATAAAATAAACATAATGTCTTGACATTCAGCATAGCTGAAGATGAAAATCTAGGAGCACATAAATATATAAGGAGACAAAAGAATAGTTTTATTTGGAATATATGGAATATTTGGAATATATGAATATATTAACACACTTTTTTATTTTTTTATATAAATGTCATAAATTGTGTTCAATGCTTTTTTTCTACTCACACATATAGAGAGTATGTCATTTCTTGCATCCTTACCACCTGTTCTTCATACTGCTTGCCACATCTGCACTGCAATTTCAAGGCCCAAGTCCAATTGTACTATTACATCAACACGAGGCCCTTAAAATTCAAATAGTCTGCAAGTCCGCTTGTCAATTTGTATATCGCGGAACTCTGGGTGCTATTTGTAGGGTACGGAACAACAGAGCCCAAATTTTGAGCCGGCCAGCCCGAGAACCCGCAATCCAAAAAGTGCCTAAGTATGGAATGAGGACTGTGTGCATGGTCTATAAAATCTCATGCCCATACTTTATAAAAGTACATATTTGGTATCTATAAAAGTAAATATGTACTTTATAAAAGTACATATTTCGTATGTATAATTTATGGTGTCCATGAACCTATCATTTGATAAATTTCAATTTCTTTTGTGTCTAGGAGGCCTTGTTTTAAAGAAAACTAATTCGGGAATGCTATTTTTTTTGTGTTTTTGTCCACGAACCTATGTAACAGACGTTACTACTATTCTATTGTATGCTAAATTTTCCATGTCCAAGAACCTTTTAAATGTAATACTATTGTACACTAATTTTTTTTGTCCACGCTCCTTTTAAATCTTGCCTGTACTATCAAACTTAGATACTAGGAACCTTCGTTGATGTACCAGACATTAATAATTTTTGATAAATTTCAAATAAAACTAATTCAAGAATACTAAATTCTGCATAGATGCCACATGTACTGCAACTTGCAACCCACATGTCTGTACACGGTCGCATTTAATCCCATTCCAACCTGGCAGGGCTAGGGACTACGCTGCCATGCAACACTTGTTATATATACAAATATATTGTAAAATGCATATATGATGATGATGATGATTAATGTCCACTAAGACCTAATTGGTCTATCGGACTTTAAGAGGGTAAGTGATTACTTGTGATTCTTTAGAATTTTGTTTCTGTGCTCGAAAAGCATTAAGAGAAGATTTCCAAGATCACCATACTTTTGTTGAGTTAAGAGGTTAGGAAGGTTGGTAGTGTGATCAATATTTTGAAAATGAGATCTAATATGGGTATAGGCTGGACAATTTAAGAGAAAATACTTTTCATCTTCAACCTTCTTAGTGTCACAAAGGTGACACATTCTTTCATTCCAAGATAATAAATGTTCGAGAAATACAATTTAGAGAAAAAAACGATTTTATAAAATTATGATGTATTTATCATCAATAATTACACAAACATATTGAAAGAGTAATATTATTATATATACAAATATATTGAAAAAGAAATATATAAAAACTTTTTATTCGAGGGTGAAATCTCCACTTATAAAGATGAGATATTTCTAAATTCCAAGACAATTCATACTGAAATATTCTACTGCAAAGAGGAATAATATTTATATGTATTAGTATTCATTTAGGAACATTAATAATAAATACATATGACAAATATTCTACCACAAAGAGGAATATTTATATGTATTAGTATTCATTTAGGAACATTAATAATAAATACATATGAAATAGTAGAGTAATATTAATAGCCTTATAATAGTTTGTGCTTGACTTTTTATGGATTGGGAGAGTTTTGTTATTTTCTAATTAATGTGTTTTATATTATTAATTATTATTTTTATTTTACATTTTAAATTTGATTTAATTTTAAGGTTAATTTTGTAAATTTTAAAGGTTTGAGAACAACTTAATATCCTTTTACTTTGTAAGAATGCTAGATTTTAGAGTATTCAACTTAGATGATTTTTTTTTGTGAAATATAAGTATTGTTCCTTAATTTAAGTACAATCTATTTAAATGTTTTTAATTTTTTTTTAAATTTAAATATTTAATTAATTTTTTTTTATATTATTTGATATTATAAAAAAATCAAAATTATTAAAATAAGAATGAATTGATTATATCTTGTTAATTTTAAAATATTTGTAATATTAATAATTTTCATCTCTTATTTATTAAGGTAAGTTTTTAAAACAAAAATTAATTAATTTATTATTATTTTTTTTTTTGTCAATGAACAATAGTCATCATCATTATCAAATTTGAATTTTTTAAATGGATAGAAACTAATAACATTACTATTATATTAGTAAAAATATGTGTTTCATTTTTAAAGGTTATATGTTCAAATAAAAAAAAATAGAGTATCAATCTCATACACCAATTTAATATTGAAAATAACCTTAAAATCAAATTATATATATAAAATAAACTATTTTTTTTTTTTTTAAATAAACCCATAAAATTTATGTCAATAAAGTTATCCTAAGGTAATCATGTTCGTATAGAACTTATTTTGTAATAATTAAAAAACAACATTGTAACAGTTTTGATGTTCACAGAATCAATATAGATGTCAATGCCAATAAGAAAATAACATATTCAAATTAAAAAAATACATCGTTGTAATCTTGAAAATACCACATGTGTCTCTGGACGAGTGGAATATACTGTGCATTCAAATGGCTTCTGATTGGAGGATTTCAAGGGAATCATAAAAGCATTGGTATTTACTATTAATCAAACCTTGACTCGCGGTCACCGTCACCATAACCGGAGGCAATGTCGACGGCGGTGGAGGCAACGTGGAGTTTAAAATAAACTATGGTTAACCACCTTTGCATTGACTTCTAATTGTCTAATTATTTGTCATTACTTAGGTTTCTCTTTAAAGTATTGGAATTTGAGTTTACCTTTTTTTCATTAATGGAAAAAAAGTATAGTTACATATGTTCACTATTTTTCAATATATGTGTAATTGTTTATATATATATATATATAACATATTGCTAGTTTCTAGTTTCTTTCCAGTCAAAGAATTCAAATTTGATGATGATGGTTTTTCATTGAGATCAGTTTTGGTTTATAAGATTTTATTTCAATGATATTTTTTCTAGCACAAAAAATTACTCAATTATATTTATAATATAATGTGTTTTTACAACAGTTTACATCACCGGAAAATAAACAACTGGCGTGGAATATCTTTCTCCTACAATTGGTCTATCATCCAATTTGCAGGAGAAAGAACAGTGCTGGGAGAAAATAAATTTCAGATTACAACATGTCTGAAAGGAGATGAGAGAAGTTATGTAGAGAATATCAAGATTGTTGCTACAAAAGGTCCAAACAATTTAGAAATATACTGAATATGCCAATAGAAACTGGTGCCTTCAGTCCTAAAATATTTTGATAACATGTGTAGGGACCTCATGGCCATCCAGTCATTGGTTGTAAGTGATCAGGCCTGCCTTTTTCTGTAATGTTATCTTTGATAGCAAGTCCACTTCCTTATTGTACTCTTGAGAGGCATGTGTGAAGATGAGTTTCTTAAAATGGTGTTGAAGTAATCTGATTCAGTCCATCCAGGCTAGGAGTGTGATCATTTGAAGTTTGTCGTTGTGGTTCAACCAATCTATTATAACTCTAGAGTTAGCGATCAATTGAAGGTGTTCGATGTTTAGTCTGGAGGCCAAGTGAAGAGTAGCTTAGGCACCCAATAGCTCTGCCCCTGTGTTGGTGCCCGCGCCACAATAGAAATTCCATCTATAAAGGGAGTTTTTATTAATTCTTATCAGTGCACCTGCACCACTCAATGTTCCACTGTGTTGCGCTGCACCATCAAACCACCCCGTAGGTGTATCCTTTGTGATGAGAGGGCTAATTAATGTCTTTTTTACCCCTATGGCTGGGTGTATGTCTTTCCAATTTTGGTACAAGCTAAGAGGTTTATATGAAACAATGTTAACAGTGGGGGGTTTGTTGTTGAAGATCTTATTGTTTCTGGTCAGCCATATAAACCAATTGACCACTGGAGGTAGTAGTTTGTATCTGCACTCGTTGGATGTCCAATGGGCAAAGCAGGTAGAAATGGAGGTCCCATTCCAGGAAATGGTTATGTGATGGTCAAGTGCAATCTTGTCCCATATTGGGCGAGTGAAGTGGCACTATATAAAGAGATGTTGAACTGTTTCTCCATCCCTGTAGCAAAGTTGACAGATGTTGGGGCTAGTCCATCCTTTCCTTTGGAGGTTATGCCAGGTGGGGATTTTGTTTTCATTAGCTAAATAGGTAAAGAGTTTTATCTTTAGTGGTAGTTTCCAGGTCCAGAGATGCTTGCGCCATCCAGTAATGTTGCTATGCCAGGATGTGTTAGTGATAACAAAGTATATATTTTTTACGGTGATGAGGCCCGAAATGTCTCTGCCTGCCCACAAGAAATGATCCTTCACATCATGGAGATATATGTCGGATCGAGTAAGCTCCAGGAAGAATCTGTTCCACTCCACAACCAGGTCGGTTGATAGCTCTAAGTCGTGACCGTTTTTCCAGCTGACTGTCGGGATCCCGAGATCATTGTATTGCGCAGCTTGGAAAAAAAAATGTTTTTTTTTGTATTCAATTATGAGATTAATTGAGGTGATAGGATTGATGCATGATCGAGTCCTATAATACAATCCTTACTAATTACAATTGAGTGGCCAGAGCTTGGCTTCCAACATAACCATTTTTGGATCTAGAGTGTCGATTTCACTAAGTTCCTCCATATTTGAGACGCAACCCTTGTGAGAGTGGAACTTGTGCAGAGCCAAGATGCGACGGAGGTGTATGACACGTATTTATCTTTAATAAAAGAGCTCCAGATGCCATTTGTGGTCAAAACACACCAGAGGGAGTTGGCAACCAAAGCTTTGTTGAATTTAAAAATATTTATAATTCCCCATCCAACCTTGATTTTTAGTTTTGCAAGTGTTCCCAGTTACAAAGGTGTAGCTTGTGATGGTCCTTGTTGCCCGACCAGAGAAAGTTATAGGTGATTTTTCTGATCTTATCCAGGACTAGTGTGGGTATAGTTGCAAGTGCCATCCAATATATCAGTTGTCCTTCGAGGGCAACTTTAATGAGTGTGTAACGACCTCCAATGGAGAGCCATCTATTACACCAATGTCCTAATTTTTTTTCCACCTTTGAAATGAGCCAGTCCCAGTCTGAAGCCTTGTAGTGTTCTTCTTTTATGAAATATCCAAGGTAATGGAATCCTCGTGAAAGGTGGATGAAGGTATGTGGAAAGATTCCCTTCAGTTGATCCAAATCCTGATCTTGTATATTGGCATAATGGAACGTTGATTTGGACCAGTTGATTTGTAAGCCAGTGGCACAGAAAAAAGTGTTCAAGAGTCCATCGATTTCCCTCCATTCAAGTGGATTGTCATTTTTCATTATGAGAACGTCATCAACGAAGAGAAGGTGTAGGATTTTGACCAGCCTGGAGACCTTGATCCCTGTAATTCTACCTTTTTCATGGATTTTTTTGAGGAGGAGACTTAAACCTTCCATGACCATGATGAAAAGGAGCGGTGAAAGAGGGCAGCCCTGCCACAGCCCTCTGCCACTCTGGAAGAAGGAGGAAGGTTCGCCATTTACCAACACAACAAATGTTGCACTTGTGACGCAACTCATAATCCAATTTAAAGTAGATTGGCTGAAACCTATTTGTGTTAAAATGAGTCTGAGAAATTCCTAATATATGCAGTCGAAGGATTTTTTAAGATCTAGCTTGAGGATGAGGGCACAATAATTTTTATGGCTAATGTTGTGCAAGCATTCTTGTGCAGTGCCAATAGCATCGAGATTTTTTCATCCCTTTAAAAAACCTATTTGTTCGCCTGACAATGAATGCGAGAGGATGGGTTTGATTATGTTGGTGATGATTTTTGATATAAGCTTGTAGCAAAAATTGCAAAGTGCAATCGATCTATAATCATTGAAATTAGTCGGGTGGTTTGCTTTCCAGATAAGAGTCAAGCAATTTGAGTTTAGTGCCCCAAAAATCTTACCATGGAGTCTGGAATATTCCACTAGCTCCAGAAGCTCAGTCCCCACTAGATCGGAGAAATGTAAGTAGAACTCTCCGGTCCAGCCGTTTGTGCCCGAGCTTTTATCCTTTGAGAAGGATTTTAGAACAACTAGTACCTCCTGTAATGTGCAGGGGATGTCCAAGTTCATGGAATCCTCTGCTTTGACTGAGTGAGGATAGAGTTGGGCCACCGTACCATGAGCTTCTAGATGGGCTTGTGGTCTTGCCCCATAGAAGGATTTCAATGATATCATGCAAAAGAAATCCCAAAAATGTATTTTTCAGTAAAAGATGTGTAGATGGTGTAGGTGGAACAATATGCCCTGAATGTGGTGGTTTGACACTTTTTCATAGGAATTTTCTTATGAATCCTGCACAAGCTAGATTGTCAAATATATCAATCAAATGGAGAAGTTATGGGTGTGTTACTACGAATCCATCCTCTTCTTCAAGTGTGGCATCTAAAAAGATTGACTTGGTCGAGGAAAATATCTCTATATAAGAATTCATGGAGAAGTTTCAAAATCATATTTATAAATATATAAAACACTCTCATAGGTCCATGTGGCAAGTTTCCCAATTCAAACAATCGCATGAAGTATTCAAGCTAGGCACAACCTTATTAGTGGTATAATTCATTAAGAATTACACATTCACT
Source organism: Picea engelmannii (assembly GCA_009831015.1). Taxonomy (NCBI): domain Eukaryota; kingdom Viridiplantae; phylum Streptophyta; class Pinopsida; order Pinales; family Pinaceae; genus Picea; species Picea engelmannii. The sequence continues at coordinate 340,717 of ML791108.1, read as the reverse complement.
CCCTAGATAGAGATTATAAGTGGATATTGTCATTATGACCAAGTATTATCTTGGTTGTCTTCTAGTTGTTTATCCTTTACAAAATTATGAACATGTTTCTCCTTCTTTCTATGAATAGCTAACTATTTCTACAATTGGGTCTAAACCTCATAATTCAACTTAGAAACAATGGAAACATGAATTTTGTCTTATTTTACATGTGTCAAAAATAAAAAATTCCACATTTTTTAACAACTCTTTTACCATGAGTACATTGTCTCCAACTTCACAATTATCTCCTTATTATTCATGACAACTTGTTATCAAACATACTTTCTAAAACTTCTAAGATTCAATATGTTGTTTAGCATCATCCATAAACATTATGTTAGGGAAATCATGAGTGTGAACACAAATTTCGTATAATTTTGTGCATCACCTTCGTTTTAGTAGCCAACTTATGTCATTAACTAATAAATAAAGTATAATGAGTTCTCAACTCATCATTCTCCCTCTGTAAATTACGACATTTTCCTCTATATTGACATAAGAGATACCCTATATTTCATGTACCATTGCACGATTACTCACCACGATATATTTGCAACTTCCACTATTTTGGCACATTGTAAAACTCTAGTTTATGTAATCACCATAAAGATATTTGCACTTGCATCAAAGAAGAGATCTTGGACTTCTTAGAGATATTTTCTACAAAGATGGATAACTTCCTTATATGTGTTCACTTATTACTTTTAGAATCACCCATATCATTAAAGGGATGTGGCATCCACAACGTTTGGTTTATACTTATTTATGTTTGTAGGTTACACTTGCATAGTAGTTAGGGACATAGAGTTCTAGATACAGTTTGATTGTGCACTCATCCATATTAATAGTTTCATTGTTGTGCACTCCTTATGCATTTCATTGATTTTGCACTTATCCTAACTATGATCTAAATGTGCAGGTTCTTTGTTATCCTAAAAAAGTTCACATGATCCTTTCCATCAAGTCTTGATTTCATTTTTAATGGTTGAGTTTTACTCATGGTTGACTTGTATGTGTAGGTGTGATCTAGATTATATTGCGAACGACGTGAACAAAGATATATAACAAGAAAACATATAGAGATATTGCAAGAAACACAATAATACAACTACATTCAGATTCTATTAATGATTGTTTGGAATACAAAAGACTGTAAAATGCAAAGCACACAAGCTATCTAGTATGATGGTAGCTTATCCATGAAGGGAGAGATGTGTCAGCTATGCTCATTCACATGAATTTGATTACAAAGAGGTCAAAAAGGCATTTTAACATAAAGAATCAATGAGAAAACCCTAAACATCCAAAACCCTAACCGTAGAAGATGAAACACCAAAAGGTTTGTGGGCCCTAATGTGGTTAGTTGATACATCAACTTCTCAGGGGCGTAATTTTTGCATACGATCTCTGTTTGGGGAACTTGGTAGCCAGTCGAAAGTTTCTAGCCGAGAAGTACACATTCTGAACAACCTAGCATCTACCTTTGGCAACATACTAGGTGTTGATGTGCCAAAAAAACATCGTTTAGGGCCTCAAAACGACCGCAGTAGTTTGGGACTCAAAAAAATGTAGAAAAAATGCCAGGATGTGGAACCATTCTAAATTAGTGGAACAGATGGGTGGCCACCAATATACATCTAGATCATTCCTCCCCCCTTAGGAATAAATGGTCTTGATTGTGTCAAGTTCGTCCATCATATGGGGAAAATTCTGTTGAATATGACCCTTGGTGAGCCACTTTCCCTAGTGAAGAAGTTGCCCCGCTTTGATGACCTGATAGAGTTGGATGTTCTATTGGAAGGTGCCCTTATTCTTAGTGTCCACGATCCGATCAACTATCACATGTTCAATGCAATCAAGATTGAGTTATGTAGGGGACAACTGCTCAACCACATCCAAAGTGTCCAGGAGAGGTGGAAATATGGTCGAAGCAGTGCCACATTAAATATGAGGTGCAAACCAAGGAAAGGGGAAATACTTGATTCAAAATAATTCTCACCCATATCCTTGGTGATGGTGTAAGGATCATATCGGAGTGGGAATATATTTCGATGGGGTCCTGTGAGGCACTCTTTCTACAAATGCAACCATACCTTATCTCACACCTTAAACTTCTACGGTACCTGATGTTGATCGTGGCACTGCTTGTACTTAGTATTGGCTTTTTGAAAAATATCCTAAACTTATTGTTGGATGTGTTGTATTTGTTCAAAAAATTTGGTTGCTTGATCAACTTAGTTCTGAGAATGGGAGGACTCTTCTTGTGTAGTTTCAATGGGCAGAGCTATGTCAACGGGGGCCAATGGTTGGAACCCCAAGAACACCTAAAAAGGGTGTGGCCAATATAGCTATGTAGGGTTCTATTTTAGCTATGCTGAACATAAGGAATGTTCTCATCCCATGTGCATGGATGTTTGGAACTGTACATCCTCATGATATGAGCAATCATCCTCTTGACTACCTCTTTTTTCCATTAGTTTGGGGGTGGAAGGCAGTCAATTTGGTTAGCTTGGTGTCCACCATCGACCATAGGCTAAACCAGAAAGTACTTAGGAACCTAGTATCTCGATCTAAAACAATGGTCCATGGGAGCCCAAAATGAACCCAAACACGTGCAAATAATAGCTTAGCGGTGGCCTTGGCTATGATACTCTTCTCCCAGGGTGCCAAAACTACCATCTTAGAGAATCGATCAACGAACACAATGACATAGTCATTACCATGCTTGGTTGAAGGTAGAACAAACATGTGATCCATGGAGATGGACTCCCAAGTCCTATCAAGAGTAGGAAGAGGGGTGCATAGTTTTTGTTTCTTGATGGCAGGTTTCACAATGGCATAGGCAATGCAGGATATGATATACTTGTGGACATCTTGTCGAAGTTTTGACCAATAAAAATGATTTTGTAGTAATACCATTTTTTTTTCCATGCCAAAGTCTCCTACCGCCTGACTGCAATGAGCTTCCCAAATCATCTTTGCATGCTCACTTGAAGGAACACAAAGATGGCTCAAATGGCATAACAATCCATCATGTAGATGAAATTCTAGAACTGGTTTTCATGTGTTCAATGTATGATAGGTAGTATAAAAGTTGGAGTCATTATTGTATAATTGTGGCTACTTGGAGGTCTCATGCCCATAGAAGTTAAGAATTGTGGTTAGTGCCACAACCAGGGGTCGAAGGAGGTAGTGTGTGACATGGTTGGTGTTGCACTTCTTGTACTTGATGTTCAAGTGGAATTGTTGCAGGTACATGGACCACTTCTAATGGTGGTCATTCTATAACTTTATTTGTGTCTACATGAATTGTGGAGGCCTATGATAGTGTGAATGATCGTTTCCTATCCCAGTAGGGAAAATTTTAGGGGCTAAATTTTTCCCATGGGCTACTTTTCCATGTCTTTTCCCAAAAAATGATTTGCCAATTTCCATTTTTCTAAAAGTGATTCACCCAAATTCTATAGAATATAATTATTTTGCCTTAAAAATAATCCAAATTTTATATAAACTATATAAAATCCTTAGAAATTTGAATATTTCTACAAAAATATTGCCAAACATTTTATAGTTTTCATATTAAGGACTAGTAAGATTCGCTAGGGTTACTACATCATGAGATAACTTTCCATCCATAAAATTATCCCTATTCCTAGAATGTAATGCTTCCATTGTCGACATGCATGCACAATGGAGTACATGTCTTTTTCGTAGGAGGGGTATCTATGAAAAAAATCAAATAGTGTTTCATTGTGACAGGCCATCAGATGCCCTTGTTGACCGAGGACTATATCGATATCATAGTTTAAATCATTTGTCTCAATCTCAAATGTTTGTTGCAGGTCTAGAAGAATAAGGAACGATGTTGAGTAGAGGCAGAATTTCAAATCCTCGAATGCTTTCTTTTGTGACAATGCCCAAATAAACTTGGCATTGGCTCTACCCTTGGTCACTTGGCTTAGGGCCTAAGTGATATGAGAAAACCCCAACACAAACCTATGGTAGAAGTTGGCAAGGCCCGAGAAGTTGCAGAGCTTAGTCAGTGTCTTCAGGGTCGGTTAATCACGAATGACTTGAATCTTGGATGGATCCACATGCACACCCTACTCATCCATGATGTATCCCAAATATTGGATTATCTACATGTCGAAGGAACATGTCTCTAAATTGGCATACAACTTGTGTTGTTGCAGCGTACCCAAGGCCTTTTGAATGTGCTTCAAATGTTCCTCCCAGGTTTTTCTAAAGATGAGGATGACATCTAGATATATGACCACAAAGGAGTTTGTGAATGGCCACAATATATCATCCATTATTTGCATGAATGTGGTCGGGACATTAGTTAAGATGAAAGGCACGACCAACCACTCGAAGAGACCTTCTTTATATTTGGAGGTTTTCTTCCATACACAAATTTTCTCAATCGACACCTAGTGGTATCTTGACTTTAGATAGATCTTACTAAAACATTTGGCACCCTTGAGATGATCTAAAAGATCATCAATCCAGGGGATTGGGTACCAATACTTGACCGTGATCTTGTTCAAGGATTTGTAATCAATACAAATTCACCATCTCATTTCCTTCTTTTATACCAGAAAAATTGGGATCCCACAAGGTGAGGAGCTTGGTATGATGTGGCCCTTCAGAATTAGCTCTTAGATATAACATTTGATTTCTTCATTATCCATTAAAGAATGCATGTATACATGACTGTTAGGTAGAGGAGCATGACGAAAATATTGTGTTGGCATTGATGTCAACATGAAGACAAGATGTACCATAGTGGAGTATGACATGGAACTGTAGTAAAAGCTACATGAATACTTAGTTACAGGAACGCAGTGGAATACCAGAATATAGGGGATCACTTGGTCAAGTGCTTTGAAAGAATGAAAGAATGAAAATGAAATAATGAGACAATTTCAATTACTACACTATTCGAGTCGAGTTTTCCTAGTGACTGTATATTCTGTTGAGACATGATTGTGATGAACAAAATGAATACTGGAGAGTCACCCTCTTGAATACTTTCTCGTGCACTATCATTTTATTGTGTAGTTGAGGGGAAATTTTTTGATGCAGCACCGAGAACCCTTGAGTATTTCAAATCAACACGGTAGTCGATATTTCGTAGAAAGTTTTGGTCATCATTTTTTTCGGGCCAAAGTTGGACGACTCTTCAAATCCAAACAGTTTCCAGAAGCCACCAATGGTTAGATCCACTCAGGCAATCAATTGTTGAATAAATTTCCATTGATGTCAAAGGTTAGTAAGTGATCAAATATATGTCAAATGTTAGTAAGTGATTAAATACAAATGTGACCTTGGTATCACTTTAAATACAAAAGTGGAAAAGTTAAGTGGAAACAGAGTTTACACAAAAGTGGGATAAATATAAATATAAATATGACTTTAATAAATAACAAAAGTTGAAAAGTTAGGTGGGAGTGGAGTTTGTGTAAAAGAGGAGTAAATACGAAAGTGGAATAAAGAAAAAGATAAAAGTGAAATTGGATTAAAGAAAAAGGTAAAAGTGAAAGTGGAGTTAAAGAAAAAGGGGAAAAGTGAAAGAGTACTTAGTATTTTCAAACCATGGTGGTATTTATCTATGATAAGGTAAAAAGTGAATTAAATCATGATAGTCAAAATCTATTGACCCAATTGAAAACGTGACTAAACAATCTAAAAGGCACAATGGTTCACTAACATTATATTAATTAAAATAGTATGATTAATATCTTATATTGAAAAGGAACATACTTATAATGAAGAGATACATTCTTGTATTGAAGAGGTTCAATTGTTCAATTGTGCATGACCATTGGAAGACTATATAAATGAAAATTCTTGTTGAAAGAGAGTTTGTCCATGTGCTTGAAATATGAATATCAATAACAAAGTCAGATGCCAAGAAAGTAAATGAATATGTGCAACATAATCCAAAGAAGATTATGAATATTTGAATATTGAAGTACTTATCATTAAAAGAGAGGTTGGGTGTTGCTAGGGTAGGTTGGAGCCTACAAAGGAGGTTGTAGCCTCCTTCCGGTTGAAGTTGGTAAACCAAGTTGTTGCAACATCTTTTCAATTATAGTTGAAGAAACTAGGGAGTTGGTGCTTCCCTCTAGTCGGTGCTGGTAAAATCTAAGGGGTTGCATCCTCCTTCTAGTTGATTCTAGTAAAATAGGGAATTGGTGTTTCCTTTGAGTTGGAGCTCATAAACTAAATGACACATTTATTGAAAATAAGAAGAACATTTGTGAAGTTGGGTTTTCCATGTTTAAATTTTGTGTATTGTACCTTTTTGTTGATCATTTGTTTTGATTTGATAAAATTAACAATTAAGTGGTTTTAAATTGTTGAAAAAGGATAATATTGATTCCCCCCCCTCAATATTAAACAATATTCCAATAGAGAACTAGGTGTCAAATCAATTGATTTCTTTACCTGACAATGCAAAGGAACCCCAATAGGCAAGGAAAATATGTCTTTGTGCTCTTCTACCATACTTTCCACCTGCTACTATTGTGTAGAGAGACCTCGTGCAAAGGTTTTGGCAATTGTAGTGACCTTTTGTTTACCTTCCAACTGGACCATAAAGAGGAAAAATATACCAGTCTGAGAGACTACCTTTCTGCACTACTTTGCAGAGATCAAAGAGACTACAGTAGTTGGGACTTCCTCTGATACCCTCTAGAGTTGACCTCCCAAAGTAATAATGACACTATGGGGCCTAGATTCATAAACAACATGACACTTCCACATTTATGGTTGTCCTAAAATAAAATCAAAAAATTCAAGGGGGGAAACATCACACAATACCTCGTATTTGAAGGGTTTGATGTCATAGTGTAGGCAACATTCCTGGATGACGTGAATTTATTGTCCCTCAGTGAGCCAATGGATGGTGTATGGTTGAGGGTGTGGTATCGTTGTTAGGTTCAACCTCTTATAAACCTTTGTTGATATTAGGTTCTTATGAATAACAATGTCAACAATGAAATGGAGTGGGGTCCCCTTCACCCACATCTGTGAGTGGAAGAGGCACTCCCCTTCTTTAGGCTATTTTTGTTCCTCTGGATGGATTTTTGTGGTAGCGACGGTGACACTAGGCTCTACGTTAATGATTTGTTCTCCCTTATCCAATTCTGAATCAAAGTCTGATTCAACATCCGACTTTGAGGCTTTCATCTTAGCTAACAATGAATGTTTTGAGCGACATTCATCATTGTTGTGCAAAGAGATTTTGTGGAACTCGCACCACTTTCCAGTGTCTTTATTCAACTTCTTGTTACCCTTGTTTTCTTGTGCCTTGGATTGGTTTTCTTGGGGCTATCCATCCTTTCTCTGTCCTTTGATCTGAGATTTAGTGCCACCTTTACCATTCTTATGTTGCGATGGGTTTGCAGAACTGAAATATCAATTATTCTTTTGCTTGAACTTTTTCTCAATCTTGACATCATATCAGTAAGTGGCTCCTAGTGAGGATATGTCTATAAAATCCATATATGTTTGGACGTACCTATGTAGGTCATTGCGTTACTTCAGAACTAGGTGTTGCTCGGATTATTTAATACCCATATCTATGCACAAGGTATAGAAGATGTTGGTGTACTCCACAATCATCTAGTCTCTCTTCTAACACAAAGTTGTCCATCTTATGTACTGGTAATCATAGTTTCCAATAGGGAAGTATTACTCCTTGGGGGCATCAACAAAATATGCCCAAGTGGGTCCTAGCCCAAAAATTGCAGACATATTTGGCATGTTTCTCATAGTAAGTCTCCCACCAATCTCTAACACAGGGAAGGGATTTAAGGAGCGCGAAGGTGAGTTTTTCACTGTTGGAAAATTTTTGGATAGAGAAATGACCTAGAAGACTTAACCATTTTTCCAAAGTGTCGAAGTCTATCTGGACTTCAAATAAAGGAATATCAAAGTTATTTTTTACCTTAAAGGGCATCGCACCTTCAAAGAAATTGTTGGTTGAAGGTGCCTCCTCTGCTGTTGGAAACCATCGAAGGATCTAGGATAAATTATCCATCATATCGTTCCTATGTCATGTGAGGGATTCATTGATAAATAGTTTGATAAGATCTCCTGCTCCATCATCTATGTTTTCTTCTTCCATGGGAGGGTTGCTTGGACCAGTGGGAGTGTTCTTCCACAAGCTCAACCAATTCAAGACTCAACTCTCGATAGCCTCACCTCGTCAGGGACATGCACATAGAAACAACAAAGAGAAGATTTCTCTAATGCCACTGATCCATATTATATTGAGAACGACATGAAGGGATAGATATAACAAGGAAATACACAAACATATTGCAAGAAACATAGTGATACAGTTAAACTCATATTCTATTAATGATTGTTTGGAATACAAAAGGATGTAAAATGCATAGCACACAAGCTATCTAGAATGGTAGTAGCTTACCCCTGAAGAGAAAGATGTGCCGACTATGCTCATTCGTAAGAAGATGATTACAAATAGGCCGAAAAGGCCTTTTAACATAAACCACCAATGAGAAAACCCTAAATATACAAAACCCTAACCCCAGAAGATGAAACGACAAAAGGCTTGTGGGCCTCGATGTTGTTAGTTGATACGCTAATTTCCTAGTGGTGTAACTTTTGCATACAATATTTGTTTTGGATGCTCAATATCCCATTAGAAAGGTCTAGCTGAGAAGTACACATTATGAACAACCTATCATATAACCTTAGCTACATGATAGGTGTTTTTATACCAAATAATGTCATTTAGGGCCTCAAAATGGCCTCGAAAGTTTGGGACCCAAAAAATTGTAGACAAAGTGCCAAGATGTGGAACCATTCTAAATTAGTGGAATAGGTGGGTGGCCACTAGTATCCACCTAGATCAAGGTGTTTATATTAATCATGTCTTTTATAGACATGCACAAGTGAATGTTGATGTTAGGGCCATCACTTTATAATCATGTGATGCGATTAAGGAGAACTATTTTTATGTCAATGATGATCACGAGGACACCACACTTCTTGTTCATCATAGCTTTGGTTTAATTTATGAATTGTTTAGAAATAACAGTATAAAATTTAATAAACACTAGATTTGGTCTAACGAGTGTGTGAGGTAGTTTAATTTGGAATTCTCTTTTTATTTTTTGATTCAATTTCATTAATAGATTGGGGTTTAACATACTTGGAGATTTGTTTGAAATATGGCATGGAAATATTGAACATGATGGTGTGCATGCTTGTGTGAAATGAGAACTTTGGAGGTGTGAAATGAATCATGGTGCAATCCAACTCAAATCATATACTAAATTAGTTGAATAATGAAAATTGCATTTAGGCCATGTAGGTCACGAACATGTGAGACCGGTGCTAAGGCAAGAAATTACAACACTTGCAAATTCAATCTCAAATCTAACAAAAGTTTTGAAACCTATGCTCAGTAGAAAAACTTAGTTTGATATTTATGATGCATGTTCTTTTGGAATGTCGTTCTTAGTGATACAAATGGATCCATACCTTGGTATTTTGAAACCATACATTGCACAAGGGAATCAAACTCTACTCAAAGTAAAGGCATGGGTGACATCTTTTCCATTGAGACAAGAAAGTACAAATGCTTTTGTGGATTTTGTGTTAATGTAGAGGGATGTGCACTTGATGAATGTGAAAATGAGAAATATGTTAAACAATGGAATGTGTGTTTCTTAATCCAAAGTGGCCACATCTAATTCTGACATGGAAAGAGGTGCATGTTGAAGAGGCCATGGTTTCATTAGATCATGATTGAGTTTTTTATGTTGTTAGGGAAGGTATGTGACCTAGTTAATGGGCTTATATCAAAATAATAATTATTTTATCTGGCCTCTTCAAAGTAATGATAAATATTTCAAATAAACAAACATATATTGATTAATATTTCACATTCGGCTTGTAGGTGACATATTTGTAGTCATTGCATTGTGGGGCAATGACGAGAATGTGGCTTACCATTTGATGCAATGAACGTAAATAAAAACCATGTTGGTGAGACCATATTGAGATGGAGAGTACACATACCAAATTGGAGACATGGTTGTAATGGGTCGCCTTTTCGAAAAAGTAAAATAATAGAGATAATTGTATTATTTACAAAGATTTTATGCTTGACTATATATCTTGCCAATATAATCATTTGGCAATAGTAGCTTGGATACAACTTAAAAAAATTAAAGTCAAGAGACATGAACCACCGAGATGGAAGATGGCAGAAGATGACCATGACCATATTATGGATACTTGCATTCCTATAACCCATTGATTAGATGAGTAAATTGTAGACCACTTTTAGGTTAATAGTTGGTGTGCTAACTTATTTTGCAATGGATTAATGTGCAATGTTTAATTATATTGCTTGATATCTTAATTATTTTTCAAACTTATTTCCCTTCTTGATTAGATTGCATTTCTCATTTTTTGTTCCATTTATATTATATTTTTGAAAGCATTTTTCTTTTTCTTTAAAATTATCTTATAGAAATGAAAACACATTAAGGTAGCATAGAAAAAGTATAATGGGTACACAAACCACAAGCTTAAGTATGACTCTTGGATTTAATACATTTAATCATAAACACACATTAAGAACTTACATCTCATTATTTCCCCACATATTCTCCCATAAGTTGGTTTTGGGGTGCAAATCCTAGATAGACCCATTCGTTAGGATGCTTTATGTGAATTTGAATGTTCATTTGTGTCATTTTGTGCCCAACATTTCTCACACAAAATTTCTCATAATTTAAGTATCTTTCTTTTAAACTTATCTTGTGTTAATGAATTTTAATCTTCCTAGCTAAATAAGCTTGACATGCTTAAGATAATTTTTGCTTAAAAAATCATCCATACTAGTTTCTTATTGTTAGTGGAAATTGCTTTGCTAATAGAGATGCATTACATTATAACTTAAACTAACCCAACTTTAAATTCATGATTTATTAGGTTTATCATCATCACTTGTGATTTGACAATTTTTGAATTACTAATTTCAATACTCTCCATTGGCAATGTCTTGGAGAGGACATCATGGAATGAATATATAAATTGTTTGTGAAATGAGTTGTTTTTTAAAGTGAAATTAATTTTTTTTTTTTTTATAAATCTATGATAATTTGAAAATAACAATTATTATATTTACATACATATAGAATAAATAAAATCTAATAAATATATTATTTTTTATCATTTAATAACATGAATTCATAAAATCTAATAAATATATTATTTTTTATCATTTAATAACATGTGATGTTACCATACTTTCATCTAATTATCCAAACACACTAATTTAATAAATTTTGAGACTTAAGCTATTACAAAGTACATTGTTATGTTTGAATTATATATCATAAAGTTTAGTTTGTGTATGCTTAAGAACTAAGCCCTATGAAGCATAAATATGAAAAACAAACCCATATGAATTACAACGTTAAACTCGTTGCAATAAACTAAGACCTATCTTAATTAGCATGAAGAAATGGCTTTTGAATGACATATCTAACTCGTTTATTAGGAAATGTTTATAAATACTTATATTGTGACAACGTTGAAAAGTCATATTTCTTTTTGAAAGTTTTAAAAAATTAATTTAAAAACACACACACATATATATATATATATATATATATATATATTACAATTGGGATTATGGTAGAAAAACATATTTATATATTTTCAGAAAATATGTAGAAAAACATATTTATATATTTAAAAAAAATATATTTTCTAACTGCAATTAATAAAGTGTTTTTTATTTTTTGAAATTGATATTAACATATTTTATATTTTATTTAGTTTTACTAATATATTTGGGATTATGGTAGAAAAACATATTTATATATTTTCAGAAAATATGTAGAAAACATATTTATATAATTAAAAAAAAATATTTTCTAACTGCAATTAATAAAGTGTTTTTTATTTTTTGAAATTGACATTAACATATTTTATATTTTATTTAGTTTTACTAATATATTTAACATTGTGTTATGCTTTCATATGTTGTCATCAATATTTTCTTTCTAATTTTATATAAAAACAAAATTTGAAACAATATTTATTTTTTAAATATTTTTCTATAAAATTATTAAACTTAGTTAAATGAGATTGCCTTTATTAATTTAATTGTTATACTCATCTAAAAAGGTATATGGAAATCATGCATGGGGTGTCAGGGATGTAATTCAAATGTCGGTGGGTCCCCGACCCCCCACCCACCCGACCTCTTGATCTAAGGACACCTCCCAAGAACCTTCACCCTCCACCTCGCCTCCTCATGTGACTCATTACCCGTTGTTGTCTCCCCCTCACACTTGAGTTTCCCTGTCCTCGCTCTCACGTCATGACTCTGCCCACTCCTTACCAGCTCGAGCCCAATGTCCTTTACATGAGGTTTGGAAAGATGGTGAAGCACAGGATCCTGATGGCTGATACGACCCATATCTCTGCAAATCATCGCAACGGTCTCAATTTATGGGCCCTGACACAGGATAGTTATGTCATTTATGTCTCCTTTTGGCTGCATTACCATTGGTTTATTGTTGCGTATCTCTCCTGCTCCTTCACAGCTTCCCGATTGCTTCATAGCTCCTTGTCATTCTCACCCATGCACTTTGTGCTCCGGTTCTCCACCCTTTTTTACATGGCTCAGGGCAGCTCCTCCCGTAGGGGCCGGGGGGAACCTCTCGCCGACCTAGGACCCAGTCAAGATTTCTCTTGGTGGATGTGGCTAAGAACTCGGCGGAGACATATCGCTTAGCAACCCCTCCCGAAATTCAGTCGAAAATGGATGCAGCCAAAACAGATGTTCTGGTTTTAAGGAAGTTCATCTCAGACAATGGGGTGAAGGAGATGACGAGCTCGTGGGTCCCCGACACTGGTTTTATTTGTGACTAGTCCTCGCAGTACCTGAAAACGGTGGACATCTATTGGCACTTGAAAAATTTGATGGGCAAAGTTCTTCTCGACCACCATGAAGCCCGCCAAAAGGTTCTCTTGCAGCTCAATGACATGCAAATCTAGGTCAAGCTGGTCGACCACAAGCTGAATGTGATCGTGGACAAGTTGGCTGACATGGATCTGTCCAACCTGGACTGTGCTTATCCCAAGTCCCAGCGGCAGCATGCCGCACCATTAGCCAAGCTATATATTATTCCTCCTATGGTTTTTGTTTAAATACCAGCGAGGCTTGGGCTTACCACCTCTGATTAGTAGTTTAAATAAATATAGAAGCTCTCACAGAGGAACTTGGAGGTATTTCTACTCTATTTTATCAACCATAGGCCTTAGATATATTAAACAGACTGTAACAACCCTGGTTAAATATTTGCATAGGGATTATTAAGTATAATTAATTAGATAATTAATTGTCCTAATATGGTTTTAGTTAAACAATGATTAGTATTAATAATATTAATTAATTGTTTATAACTGTTGATTGATTAATTAATCAATTAATTGATTACTTAACACATTCAATGATTTGGGTAAAGCATTAAGAGGATTAATAACTTCAATTTAATCATTATGAAACTTTACGTATGATAGGAAAGGATAAGATAATAAAGGAAAGGGGATAAGGTTATTGTGGGGAGGATAGGGAGTCAGTGAATGGGGGGAGATATGACGAGGAAGAGTCCTACGAGAGAGGGGGATTATGAAAAATTGGGAGGAGAGGACTATATGCTGGCCGTTGGATATTTTTTTTTGGTTTTGGGGTTTTGGTGAACCATTGCAGGGGGCACCGGGTTGCTGGGGGTTTTGGGCACAGGGGCTAGGATTCCTTACGGTATCTTGGAGCTAGAGAGCTAGACAAGATGCTCCTAGCTGGATGGGTGGTTAGTCGGTTTGGGCAGGGTTTGGTCAAAGCAGCAGGCTGGGCAAGGCAGTAGGGAGGACAACCAGATAAGCGAGAATTTAGCATCAGGAAGAGGTATTTTATTTATGAATTTGTTTAGTTATGAGACGATTATGTAATTTATTTTCATGATGTGGATAAATTTAATTTCTGCTAAATATTATATGCTTATATGATGATTAATGAATTATTTACGCACTTAAAGAAATTCTATGTTTAATTGTATGAAATTTTTAGGATTAATTAATTGAGGTCACTACACATGGTATCAGAGCCCTGGTTCAAAATCTAGAGTCGAGGGCCTACCCACCTTAAACAAATGAAAATAGATCGTCAAAATTTAAATTTGATATAAAATAGTCACACAACCAACAAAACCCGACTGAACTAAACAAAACAAAAATTATAGCGAATAAATTATCACTTCAAAACCCAAGATCGGGATCCAGACAAAAGATCAGGTTATCTTTGTGATCTTCTGAGGACATTGAACCAGAGAAACTAAGGTAAAAATTGAATAAAATAAACAAAGAACCTACAAAACCCTACTGCACTTGAACCAGAAAGGAAAATCCTTATAGACCTTAATACAAACCTTAATCTAGGTTATCCTTGTCATTTTCTGAAGACTTAAAACCACAGATTGAAGAGGCAACAAGGAAAACCAGAATTAGATTTACAAAAAAATAAACACAAAAAAAAAACCTGTCAAAGTTAAAATTTTAGATAAACAAATAAAGAGCCTACTGCACTTCAACCAGATACAAATACTTAGACCTTAATACAAACCCTATGCTATGTTATTATTGCAGTAGTTATAGCAATTTTAACCAAATCTACTAAAATTTCAAATTTCTTCAATGTCAAATTCAAATATTAGAAGCATTTCAACTTTTTTTTTTAGATCGAATTCAAATATCTTAAAACAAATTAAAGAAAAAGTAATGGAAGTGAAGGCAATAAAGAAGAAGATGTCAGAGACAACCCCTACCACAGGAATGCGGGTGTCGAGCTTCTTCCTCATGGTGGCCCTACGCTTTGATGAACTGATATTTTCTATTATCCACAAAAAAAAAAAATAATACAAATCACTGCAATCTTCTAATGCGCCTTGGCATATTAAAGATGAATGGTCGTGCGTTAGATTCGAACACTAGATCTTTGAACGTCCCCGCAAACAAAATACAACAGAAAAACATAAACGATTTAAACCACAAACAAAACATGAAAAAAAAAAGTATTTAGCTATTGGGACTCAGATTATGGGTGGTGATATATATGAATAGTTGTCAAGGTTGTTAGCCATTATGCCGACCGAGACCTTTCATGTATATCATCATAGTCCAGAAACCTAATCTTGCGTAACGCATCGAAAACTAATCATTTTCAGAGTCTAGAAAAAGGCGAGAAAGCCTGAAAAGCTCGCACTTGACGGTAACAGATGCAGTCACCCTCGACCATCTTACCCTTGCTCCTGCTCTTCGTTGTGGGTAATGGCTCCGTTTTGAAATGGGTCGGTAGAGAGATTTTAAAACTAAGGAAAATTGGATGGCATAGAATGTAAAGAAACACCAAATAACAAAAAAAAATAGCCGTCAACTACAACAGTGTTAAAAAAAAAAAAATTAATACAAAGAAATAAAACAAGTTTCGAGCCAAGCACGACTCCAACCATATTACTGTGAGCCGATCCACCAAGAATCAAGCGCTCCACACAAGTTTCGAGCCAAGCACCAAGCCATAGCCAAAATACCAAGTTTAGTGCCAAACTAGAAGGAAGGAGCCCACAAGGGGCGATAATCTTTTGCACTACGCGTCCACCTGCACAACATGGCCTGCAAAACCAAATGCCAAGCACTTGCACCAATGCACAACACGAGTTAGTATACCAGCTAAGCACCATAATATCAAATCAAATCCCAACACCCAAAACCCAACTCACAAGTACCCAACGTCAAACCAATTCATGGAGGAGAAGCTGACAGGGGGAAAATTATTGTGCACAACACATCTATAATATATATATATATATATATATATATATTGGGTCGAGGCCCAATTTCTAATTATTGAAACCAACTCCATGAGCCAGCGCCGAATACAAGTGGAGAGCCTTGGGCTCACTTCTTCAGCGCCAAACCCACATACCATAGCAAGCCCTTCTCATAGCAAGGCCCCCAAACAATTTATAACGTTAAACCCAAACCTTAAATGCTTACACGTCTGCTACCGATGTGTTTGTCAATTCGTGCATGCAGAACGGTTGTAAGAAATGTACGATAGCATGGCTATCAAAGAAATGATACAGAGACTGTCAAAAGTCATACAACAGACAATAAATCTTTCCATGCAACGGTTGTAAGAAATCGTAATATGGCTTATAAAAACTTTTCATACAATGACTGGTTCAAAATCCATGGAAAGGCTCTTGAAATTTGTATGGCTTGTATTGCAAATCAGTGTGGCATCTCTAAAAATAGCACAATGCTATCACCCAAACTGTTACAATGCTATCACCCAAACACCCGAGAAGCCATGAGAGAAGGCCATGGGCGAGGCGGCAGAGTTAGGGAGAAGAAAACCCTGACCGCACTTCCAGAGTGGGATAGGCGACAGTGAGGGAGCGTTAGGGTTGAGGATAGTTTAGGGTTTGTTAGAGAGGCGTGTAGGGTTGGGAATGAGTGTGGTGAGGGAGGGGCACGTGGGCCTCATGCGAGGACCCACTTCCCACACTAAAATTGTTTTTTTATTTTATTTCTTATTTAGTTTTATTTATTTTATTTCTTATTATTCATTTTTTTATTATTTTATTCATTTTGGTTAAATTTTAATGTTTTAATTTAAATTTAATATTAAAATTTTAATGTTAAATTTTAATTTTAATAACTAGAATATAATTTAAATTACATATAGTTAAACTAGAGTTTAAGTTATTTATAGTTTAAATATAATTTAATTATAATTTGAATAAAACTTAATAATTTTAAATTAATTAACTAACTATGTTTTAAATTTATGTTTTAAACATGATCAATATTATTATGTTTTAAATTTATTTATAATTAAAATTACGTTTAATTATATTTAAAGTTTATAATTCATGCTTAAATTTAAAACTAGTTAAAGCGACTAATTAGATTGTTTTTAGCGAAAGGCTAAGGACTTAGAACGAGATAAGCGGGAGGGGGCTTCATACGTACTAGGCAAGTAAACTAGAGGAATTGGCGAGTATAGCGCAAAGCTAGCATAGCTACTGAGCGAGAGGGTCAATAGTTTTCTTAGGTAGTGACACCAAGCTTATACGCTTAACCCTAACCTAGCCAATCCGCTAAAGAGAGTAATGTCTGTTTACAGACAAGTAAAAAAAACTTACGCCTAACCCTGTTTTCTAGTTTAAGTTGCACCAATTTGAAATGTCTTTGAACTCACCCTGACAAATTTGGTTGACG
Source organism: Picea engelmannii (assembly GCA_009831015.1). Classification (NCBI taxonomy): domain Eukaryota; kingdom Viridiplantae; phylum Streptophyta; class Pinopsida; order Pinales; family Pinaceae; genus Picea; species Picea engelmannii. The sequence goes on along the minus strand of ML791108.1, from coordinate 323,344 downwards.
TAGGTTAAATCATACAGGATGGTTAGGACTTGAGGGAATCAAGGCAGAGGAGCATCGTCGCAGGTATCGCCAACACCGCCAATGCCACCACCACCATCGTCGGAACTAGCTCTCATACCACAGGAGGCCATAAATGAGACTTTAAAGGGGCGTCAACCGACAGGGATCGAAGTGGAACCCCCACCATCTGGAACGGTTAATCCAGAAGCGTCGAGGGATTCAGGGGGAGGACCTCCAGCCGAAGACATCACTAGAGAACTGCAGAAGATTAAACTTTCGGAGTTTGCCGGGGGTCACGCCAGTGAACGCGCAGAAGCATGGTTGGAAGGCATGACAAGGTGTTTTTCCTTAATGGACTATGCGTCCACCTCAAAGGTGAAGATAGCGATTTTTCAGTTAAGAGATAGCGCCTTGAACTGGTGGGGTAACCTGGAAAGACAACTGCATCTTACCCGGACACCGTATCTTGGGAACATTTTGAGGAGAGGTTCCGAAGGAAATATCTTCCAGCTTACTATGAGGAACAACAGGTAGGAGCATTTCATTCTCTAGTACAGGGAAACAAAACCATAGAGGAATATGAGATTAGGTTTATGGAATTGGTCAAGTATGTTTCATATATGGATAATGACCAACGACAGGTAGAACGCTTTGTCTATGGGTTGAACCCTAAGATAAGGGCTATGGTGCAGATGTGGAAACTGTCTTCAGTAGCGAAAGCTGTGGAAAATGCACGTTATGCGGAGGGACACATGAATTTAACAGGAGGTATGAGACCAACCTTTTCGCATCGTCTTGGATTCGTAGGGAAGGCCCCTAGGACATTTCCCAGGGGAGGGGGCTCAAGGCCACCTCCATATGGTAACAGAGTCGCACCAAGGACAGTAGCCGCAGGGATTTCAATGGCAGCGAGTGCAACATCTCATTCATCACCAATGATGTAGACAGGTCCACGACCATCTCAGGGAACAACTAGTAGGGGCAGGGGTTCCAGGGGAAGGAACTCATTTCAGAGGCAGTCACAGAACAATGCATAGGTTCAATCTCGTGTTACCTGTTGGGGATGTGGAGGACCCCATTACCAGCGTGACTTCCCAGAGTTACAATCAGGATTTGTGCATAGAGAAGGAAAGGCCCCGATGGGAAGAGCAAGTAGCAGCCACCAGATTTATGCAACGGTTAATAATTGCCAGGCTGAGCATCAATCCACGGTGGTGGAGTCATCATGTACACTAAATCATATCAATGTTAAGATTTTATTTGATTTTGGTGCGAAAGATAGTTTCATTTCACCATCTGCATTAGAAAAGAGTGGGTTGGTAGCCTACGAGCACGATGACTTTAAACAAGTCGAGATGGCTTCGGGGGAAAAACAAGTGGTAGGACCTAGCATTGATAATTGTATAGTAGACCTGGGAGTGTGTACCACCAGGTTGAAGGTATACATCACTGCTCTCGGGGCATATGACCTAATCATTGGAATGGATTGGTTAGACGCTCATTGAGCTTTGGTAGATTTTTTCACAAAAAGGGTGCTCTGTATAGACGATGAAGGAAGGCCAGTGGAGATCCAGGGTGTATGGAGAAGGGTGTCATTATGCTTTATCTCAACTTTGAAGGTTAAGCGATGCTTGAGGCAAGGGTGCTGACTATATGTAGTGGAAGCATTGAATGAAAGGAAGGGACCCTCATTAGATCAGTACCCGGTATTGTCAGAATTTAAGGATGTTTTTCCAAATGAGTTACCAGGGTTACCTCCTGAGAGGGAGCTTGATTTTACTATTGAGCTAAAACCTGGTGCAGAACCAATTTCCAAGACTCCGTATCGGATGACAACGTCAGAACTTTGTGAGTTGTAAATGCAGTTGAAAGAGTTATTGGACTTAGGGCTAATAAGGCCCAGTGTCTCACCTTGGGGTGCACCAGTAATTTTTGTAAAGAAGAAGGATGGATCCTTACGACTGTGTATAGACTATAGGGACTTGAACCGCGCTACAATGAAAAATAGGTACCCAATGTCGTGAATAGATGACCTCTTCAATCGGATGAAAGGAGAAGCGGTATTCTCAAAGATCGATTTGCGATCAGGGTATCATTAGTTAAGGATTAAGGAAGGCGATATCCCAAAAACTGCCTTTCGAACTTGGTTTGGACATTACGAGTTTGTCGTAGTACCTTTCGGATTGACCAATGCGCCAGCAGTGTTCATGAGCCTCATGAACGACGTATTCTGGAAGTACTTAGACCGTTTTGTACAAGTCTTTCTAGATGACATCCTCATCTATTCCAAAAATGGAAGAGAACATGAGGAACACTTACGAGTGGTGTTGTCTTGCCTTAGAGAGAACAAATTGTATGGGAAGTTGTCGAAGTGTTCCTTCTTCCAGAAAGAGATCCACTATTTAGGTCATATCATTTCCGGTGAAGGAATCTCTGTGGACCCAGAAAAGGTAAAGGCCATTATGGAGTGGCCAGTGCCAAAAAATACCCATGAGGTGAGAAGCTTCATGGGGCTAGCAAGTTATTATCGGAGATTTGTGGAAGGATTCTCAAAAATCGTGAAACCCATCATCACTTTGCAGTGCAAGGGGGTCAGGTATGAATGGACAGAAGAATGTGATAGTGCATTCATTGAGCTTAAGATGTTACTAACTAGTCTGTCGATTCTACAAGTGCCGGATATGGAAAAGGACTTCACAGTCTGCACGGACACCTCGAAGCAAGGGTTGGGGGTCGTGCTAATGCAGGATGGAGGAGTGATAGCTTATGCATCAAGGAAGTTGAAGAAATATGAAGAGCTATACACGACTCATGATTTAGAGTTGGTAGCTATAATGCTATCTCTGAGACTTTGGAGGCACTATCTTGTGGGGCAGAACTTTGAGCTCAAAACAGACCATCAAAGTTTAAAACATCTCTTCACTCAAAGGTATCTGAATGCCCAACAAAGGCGATGGAATGAGTTTATGAGTGAGTATGATTTTGGTATTTTGTACATCAAAGGAAAGGAAAATGTGGTCGCAGATGCCTTGAGTAGGAGGCCACGTGTTTTCTCCTTGATACCCTTAAAAATCAATCTGAGGGAACGTGTGTTGACGCAACTCCAAGGAGATAGTTGGTATTTAAAAGTTACTTCAAACCTCCAGAGTGGGAAACAATTAGATCCAAAGTATGAAGGACATAGTCTGGAAGCAGACGAACTGTTAAGATACCGAGGAAGGATGTACATCCCTGAAAAATGGGGATATTCAAAGCATCATACTGAAGGAAGCCCATAAAGCACTTTATTGTGCACATCCGGGTGTGAAGAAGATGCACGCAGACATGAGGAAGATCTTCTTATGGGTAGGCATGAAGCGCGATGTAGTCCATTTCGTTGCCAAATGCCTAGAGTGTCAACAAGTGAAAGCTGACCACCATCACCCGGTAGGCCTCCTACAACCACATGATGTTCCTATGTCCAAATGGGAAGTCATTTCTATGGATTTTGTTGTGGGGTTGCCGCTCACATCTCATAGACACAATTCCATTCTTGGGATAGTGGATAAGTTAACCAAGAGTGCTCATTTTATTCCGGTTAGAGACACTTACAATGGCACCGATGTGGCACGTGTGTTTGTAAGTGAGGTTATCCATTTGCACGGGATACCTAAGAATATCATTTCAGATAGGGACTCCAGATTCACTTCTAGGTTTTGGACAAGTTTGCGGTCAACATTGGGGACTCAGTTGAACTTAAGCTCAGCTTATCATCCTGAAACAGATGGGAAAACTGAGAGAGTAAATCAAGTCATGGAAGACATGCTCAGGATGTATGTCATGGATAATCAAACCCAGTGGGAGAAGTACCTACCTTTGGTAGAGTTTGCCTACAATAACAGTTTTCATAGCTCCATCGGAATGCCACCCTACGAAGATCTGTATGGAAGGCCATGCAGAATGCCGTTGAGTTGGGACAAACTAGAAGACCGAGTAACAATTGGGCCAGAATTGATTCAAAAGATGGAGGAATAGGTGATTTAGATTAGGCAGAGACTAAAGGAAGCACAGGATAGGCATAAAAGTTATGCAGATGCACACAGGACTAACCGAAGTTATGAAGTAGGAGACCAGGTTTTCATTAGTATCAGGCCTAATAAGAGTACCATATGGTTTGGGAAGGGGACAAAGTTGTCACCTCGATTTATAGGACCGTTTAGAATCCAAGAGAAAATTGGGCCCGTTGCCTATCGTTTCGTACTTCCACCCCACTTGCATAAAACTCATAACGTTTTTCATGTATCTGTTTTACGTCATTATGTTGCTGATGAATCACATAAACTAAATTAGAAGGAATTGCAGGTATCGGACGTGGGAATCCTCACGGTAGAACCGTTACGCATATTGGACCATAGAGTCCGACAGTTGAGGAACTGTCTGGTAGAACAAGTTAAGGTTCAGTGGGACAAGTATAGTCCAGGATCTGCTACTTGGGAGGATGCCGAAACACTACGACGAGATTATCCCTCACTTTTTTGACCACCTCGAGAATATGTTTCTCGAAGGTTGGGTGTATATAACACCACCTTTTGACATAGATAGCCAGGATTACCTGAGGCCTACACTTTTATTTTCTACTCACAGTGAAACTATTAAATGATACACTTGAACTTTTAAGACAAATGAATCTTAATGAGTGTTTAAATATACTCGGATAATGATGGATATGATGCGATATATTGTGAGAATGTAAATTTTATGAATGTTTAAATGTTATTGACGATGATGGATATAATACGATCTACTATGTGAATGCAAATTTTATGAATGTTTAAATGTTATTGATGATGATGTATATGATGTGACATATTGTGTGAATGTGAATCCTATGAAGGTTTAAATGCTATTAGAATGATGTTGGATATGATGCAATATATTTGGTAAATGATAATTTTATGAATGGGTTTCGAAATTGAATTATGGGATATTATGAGATCTATTTCTAACTTGAAAACTTTGATGTTAAGTTGTTGGTACAAGGATACCGAATTGAAATGATGATTGTATGCAATTACATGATGATAGTGCATAGAAATGTATGAGTTTGTGTTATAGACTAATCTGAAGGTTATGGGCTATGAAATAGCCAAGGGATAATGATGATGAAAGTGGATGTCATGACCACTAGCCGAGAAACATTATGGTATGAATATTTGTATGTGAAATTATATTGGTTTGGATGCATTGCTATGATATGTGGACCAGTGC
>ML791108.1:285639-316132 GCA_009831015.1 Picea engelmannii | reverse complement strand
TTCATTCATAGAGTTGGATATTCAACTCTAATATCTTAAAGTTTAGTAGTTTTATACCATGCCAATCTCTAAATTTAATTATCATAAACATTGCCCATCTTTCAAAATCTTTTGGTACTAGCAAGACACAAGAATGTCAATTATATGAATTTTTTTTTGGTACTCTCAAGACATAAGAATGCCAATTAAAATTTTATATGTAAATATTTTGTGAATTTTACAAATGTTATTTAATTATTAAATATAGTCCTCAAGTAAGTATTAAAGATTATAATTGAAAGATATTTGTAGTGTCCACCCAAATTATTAAAAATAGTTAAGAGTTGGACATAGCTTTTAAATTGAATCTCAAATATCTTATAATTGAAAAATACTCCTCAGTGATGAAAGAGTTGAAACAAATACTAAGTATTAAATATTATAACTGAAAGATAGTGACCATCCAAATGACTAAGAAAAATACTCATTAGTGATGAAAGAGTTGAAACAAATACTAAGTATTAAAGATTATAATTGAAAGTCTTTTCGAGTACCCAAATGACTAAAAATAGTTAAGAGTTGGACCTAGCTTTTAAATTGAATCTCAAACATCTTATATTTGGAAAAGACTCCTTAGTGATGAAACACATAGTTAAGATATTATAGCCCTGAAAATAGAATTCTCCATTTGAATACTTTGTATTTTGTGGATTCATTATACAGAGGATCTAGTATATAAGGAGGAGGATGAATGAGACATTGATTATATTAATTAACATGAAAATAAAGGTTATGATGAGTGAGTGATAATTACATTATAATCATTGTGTTATTTTTTTTTTATTAGGTTTGGATTTAATATGAATGTTAATGAGAATGTTATTTAACTAATATAAAAATAATCATGTTTACGATATCTTGAATTTTATGTACAATTTGAGTGGGCTTAATGGTTAAGAACACGTGTTTCATCCTAGGAGGTCATGGGTTCAAATACATAGGGGGTATGGTATGTACACCTCTGTAGACTTTAAAAGTCAAATCGTTGCATGGAGGGGTCCCTTGTCCCACAAACAAGAGAGTATCACACACCAATTTGGTGTCTGGCTTGGTCGTGACTTTAAATTAGATTATTAATATTGCACATGTGTAGTTTAGTAATTTTGATTTATACAAGATGTAAAGCACATTTGTAGTTTAGTTATGGCTCTTGTATGCATAGTTTTTTACATTTTAAAGGAAATATTTGAAAAATTAAATAGATGATTAATTCTATTGAGTATGTTTATTGATCTAACTTGATGGACGGATTTTTTTTAAGAAACCTTGTTAATTGTATTTGTAGAATGATAATCAACCTCAATCAAAATAATCACAAATTCCATGAAATAGTCACAAATTCCATATAGACTAAAAAGAAATAAGTTCATATAGAATAAACAGATAGTATAAATCAAGGCACCTAGATATAGACAAACAAATGGAATGGGAACAAGGCTTTAAGAAAACATTGCACAGTCAGATCATGTGCCACCAATGCCATTGTCATCACCACTGCCATCATCACCTACACCAAGCTCCTCATCACCCGCAAGAGTGCTAACATGATTATCACTCCTAAGAAAATCATCCATAATTTCTTATGAAATTAAAAATTAAAATCAAGTTAGATAAATTTGAGTAAAAAGTTTATATTGACAATATATTCAAATTTTAAGTAGATGGATCAAGTTACCTACTAAAGTTGAAGGTAAACCATGTATATGGAATTTGAGTTTCCACATCCTTGTTAGGCACGCGCTACTCATGATGAATGACCACACCAATGCCTTAGGAACATGAAACCAATTTATGATTTTAATACATGATTATCATTAAAAATTAAATGAAAATTTCAATTTCAAACCCTATACACCTATTTGTATCAATTCATGCTTTTGCAACAAATCCTTGGATCGTTAATGGACCATCATCAAAATGTGGAACTCTTGCATCCCACTCATGTTCCCACATCAATGTGGCATTGGAATCCCCCTATACCTATACCTTTGCGCGATGACATTAAATGTAAACACTCAAATAAATAAATAAATAATATAATCATTGTTTCAAAAATTGTTGTATAACATGGATTCTATTGAATTGATGCACACATTATATCTTATCCACTAGGGCCTAAATTTCAATACATATATTTGTAGTGTGGACTATAGTTAAGATTCAAGCTTAGGCTTAGAGCTAGGACCTTTAGCAACACCCTTGTCTTTACCTTATATAGTTTGAATTGGGAACATGTGAAGCATGTTAGGATGAAATAACCAATTGCAAATATGTAAGGGAATACACAATTTATATCAATTGAAACTTATTGAATTTAACTATATATTAACTTGGTCTCCTTCAAATTTCATGTGTGGATGAGAAACCTCTAGAATATTTAAGCTAGTGTCATTTAGTAATGTAGATAGTTGCATGATTTATAAATAAAATAATATTACTTAATGAATTGATTCTACATGTATTTCTGTGATCAATTAGCAAATCATAAAGATAATTTAAGTGCATATAATTGTACAAAACTATACCTCACCTCTAGGACATGGCCTATATCTCCCATACGACTAGAAATACACATCTTGGGAATAAAAATGTACTCTAATAAATCCTCATATAGTATTAAAGAAAGTTACTCATAGTCCATCCATAATAGACCAAGGTTTGGTAGAAATAGGTGGATGTCCATATCTCTTCCCAACTAAATAAATTGAAACATTGTTGAATTCAATGTGCCTGGTGTCCACTATCTTATCCCTCACATCAAATTTGAGATGGGATTGTTCTTCTAACTCCTAAGGGGAAATGATACTCCTACTCGATAATGGATAAGGCTTACAGGAGATAGTACACCAATAGGATATCTACAAGCCCCAAGATGGTCATACTTGTGTCCCCTACAAGGACCAAAAAAACCTGATGGTTTGTTGATATAATAAGGCTCAATGTGTAGAATGGACTCAGCCTATGTGTGTGTGTGTGTGTGTGTGTGTGTGTGTGTGTGTTGAAAAATACAATGCAACCTCATCATGGTGGCAGAACATTCTCCATGCTTTGATAAATCTATGATAAATATAAGGTGCTACAACCTCAAGATTTAATTCTCATAGTTTGATTAGTTTCCTCTTTCACTATTATGAGTGATATCTAATAGAGTACCCCTCACATCATGTCCTCTCATTGTATCTCTCACCACATCTCATTTATGTTTCCCCAAAATCTTATGCCCCATCCTTGTAATAACACTATGATAAAGGGTGCAATAACACTATGATAAAGGGTGCTCTGTTGTGCCACCCTCATGATATAGTCTCATCAACTACTCAAAACTATTGAGCATCATCAACATCAATCACCAAGTGAGTCTATGAACCCCAATGGCTTGGATTTCCCTATGTAAGTGATTGTACTAGCCATAGATCTCCTCTATATGTGTTACCTAATTCCCCCACGACGGGGGAGATGTAGGATGACATTGTCCAATAGGGACCTCTACAAGATAGACCAAAAATAAATATACAATAAAATTTATTTTTTGTTTGCTCATGAAATCAAACTTTCAAAATTAAAGATATTTATAACTAAAGAATAATTTTCACAAAATACATGTGTCCAATACCCCTCTCTAAGATGATGTATGGGTAGTATTAGATGGAAGTGCACTACTTTCCTAACTACCACTGGTTGATGTCCCCTCGCGAGTGGATGGTGGGGTCCTTATCAAAGAAGAAACAAATATTATTCATGATGGTAACAATTCACTTATACAACTCAATACAAGAAAAATTATTTATAAGACATACAAGTCCTCTCATGAGTCGGAGGAGGCACATCCCTGAACAATATGGAATCAAGATCTTAGGACTATTTGTAGCTCTATTTATTTCCATAGATTATCCCCACTGAGTAGAAGAGGAATCTACATCAAATAATCGAGACGTGTTAGATATATATGAAATCTTTAGCTAAATAAATAATTAACTTGTCACATTAGAATTCAAAATTAAAATTTTATTTTCAAGCATCATAAGACTCAAGCTTTGGAAGAACAATAAATTCTCTCAAGTATAATCAAAATTATCAACGAGGACACATAAAAATGTTTGATTAAGGGATAGATTTGATTGATATTACAAGACACATAAGTTTGTATTTCATGAGAGGGGTCTTGTTGCTAGGACAATTTAACTTTTGGAATGGTAGGTTAGCATCTAGGGTTAGTATAAGTTAGCATAGGGCTAATTTTTTCTCCCTTAGAGGGATTTTATTTGTAATGTCTCATCAGATTTGCATCTCAAGTGGGTTACGAGGCTAGTGTGTTTGTTGCATCAATACAACATATTATAGCTATGATTTATTTTCTTAGGGAAGTGTCATTTCATGTGAATAGTGGTGGTAAACAAGTTTATTGTTGGTTCCACCTAAATAGTGGTCGTAGGTCATTTGTAGGGAAATCAACATTCAATTCTCTACCCTCTCCATTTGGTAACACATGAGTGGTAATGATGTCGTTTCAATGTCTTGTATACCCTATATCCAGCTTAAGACAACTCCCTAAGATGGCTTGCCCCATTGATTTCTCATGGAAAAACAAGAAATCCTCATTGCACCAACTCCTTATCCAACCAATGATTTCTTATGAGATCATCACATCTAATATTCAATAGTGATACATGAAAACTTCTATACGATAGTCAACACATCAATGTGGATGAACAACATGCTTGGAATTACTTATCCATGTGATAAAATAGACTCACCAAGGCCTTTCCCATTACCATAATCTTCACTTCCCTAAAATATCTCATCACAAAGGTCATTGTATTATTCTTGCACAACACTTGGAAGTAGAAAAACAATATTCATTGGACTATGCCACTCATGTCTCTATACATTTGGTTTGGTTTAATTGTTCATATGGAAAGTACCATTATATAACTAATAATTGACATTGTGCTTCTCAACCTTTGTCAATCATTATTAATCATCATCTTGTCCAAATTAATCTATGATGCGATGCGCCTCATAAATATGCATATGAGCATTCAAGACATAGAATTAGAGATCTTAGCAACAAAGTGTTCTTGGATTAGAGATTAGATAGGATAGTGACACCCTTTAGTTGCTTGAGGCTCACCACTTGAAACATCATTGACTTTTAGTGCATTCCTAACAAACAATTAAGCCTTATATATTTTTTTTTACAAAAAACCAAAATTACTAGTTTTCAGTTTAGATCATTTTAGATCATTTCACATATTTGTTAGCAAGAATATAATAAAAAAACTACCCATAAGGCTGCATATATTGAAATGGAAACATGCCTTTGAAATAATTCCCATAGTTAAAAATCGAAGTAGATAAAATGTAAAATGTGAGCAATAGAGTGGTTTTGCTAGCCCTTGCAATCCTCTTGATAATCTTTGCATATTAAGTTCATTCTAATTCTTGAAGACTAATATACATTTTTTTATCTACATTTTAAACCCTTAGGTTCATTCTAATTCTTGAAGACTAATATACATTTTTTTATCTACATTTTAGACCCCTGATTGTGCATACCATAAGGTTAGTTAAGCATTGTATGGATTTTATTGGTATCATTGTTATGGTGAATTACTTAAGTTGGTGGGGGATAATGGGGTGGTTTATTAGATGTAGTGAGTAACTATTTTATGGATTGTCCTTGGTAAGATCCAAATATTGTTGGATGGAAAATGAAAATTACCAACTGATAAGAGTAGTTTATCCACTTTTAATTGAGTTTTGTGTTTCATGTACATCGATAATTTTCCGATAAGGAGAGGTGATTTTTTGAAGACCCATAAAGTGCAATAAGTGATTGCAATATGGAGAGGAAACCCACATACGATGTCTTAAAACCTACGGAGGGAGTAAAGTGTTATAAAGTACTATATGAATATCGACAAAGGGTCATGTCTAAGTTTCATGAATTGTATGTCAAATTGAAAAATGTCGTGCAAATAAGTACTAATCAAATTAAAAGTTGGAACTTGAATTTTGTATCAAGCATGGAAATTTTATATTAGGTGAAGGAAATCTTAAATAATACCAACTCCTTTTGAGTTACTTTATTATTGCTCCTAATAAACATTAAAGGAAAATGTTATACTAATATTTAATATAAACATTTATTCTCAATAGTTTTTCATATATAATATTTTTGCACATGATCTATGTAGCGAACTCATGATTTTGTAATCATCCAAAGTTTTCTAATTTTCTTGAAGTTGACTAAAGGTCATTTGTAAGGTGGTCCATTTTCACTTTGATTTCATCTCCACTCAATAATATGTGAATTGTAGTGTTTGGCTATGTTAGTTTTCAATTGGATGTCTTGATCAAGGTTAAATTGTGGAGGTCTTAACTCTTAATCAAGGTCCAATCATAATTGAGGGTTAATTTTACTCTACACCTAAATCTCAATTAATTGTTTGTTTAATCTAACAAAACCCTCAATCAAGGGCTTGGATAAGCACTAAATTTAGGTATCAAATGCTCGATCAAGTACTTAAATATTTCTCAATGGGGGGTTTGTGTACACTATTTTCATGCCTAGTCTTGCCAAAAAGTGTGACTGAGCTTCATGGATTCACAAAACTGTCATCATAAATTAAAGTAGGTGAACATGTGTGATATCTAGTTCAACCAGGAATACTCTTGCATCATACTCCCATGTTTAAAACAAATTGAGCATCATACGCAAAAGATAGGTGAACAAAATTTGCAAATTGGACATCCCCCTTTTTCCATCTCTACTGCTAACATCCAAAATGTTTCCTTTAGTGTCTTGACCCAACACTACTTTGTATCTACCCTACTCTTTAACATTTCTTCCATTCCTTTCAAATCTATCCCACAATATTGCACTACCTCCTTCTCCTTTACCCCAATGGTTCTTACTTCCTTACACTACTCCAACTTGATGGTGATTTCCTCCTTACACCTTTTCCAACCAATGGTGCTAACTTCCTCCCCATCCTCCCTCTTATGCATCATTCCCAATTCTTGTTTGATGGAATATACAAGTATGCCATTCTCCTTGTTATCAACTATGTCATTGGTTGTCTCCCTCGTGGCCACATCCTCCACTTTCTTTTTTCATTTATACAAACATAAAAAAAAAAACTAAAAACATTATGGAAATGACCAACTTCCATATAATCTTTCAAAACTTCTTTATTTGTTGCACCATTGTTCTACTCTTTATTTTCTTTAGATCGTGGCTCCATGAATTCTTGCTATTCCACTTCCTGCACATATGCCAAAACTTTAATTAACATCCTTTTTCCATCATTGTCAACTTATCCATTCTAAGGATGTAACTTAAACTTCATCCAATCCTTTTCTAACTGGTGGGTGTTTCTTCTCCCATCATGCATAACCCTCTTATCAAATTGTCATGGCCTTCCCAATAAAATGTGACAAGCATCCATGTGAAAAACATCACTTAGAATGTTATCACTATAACCCCCAATATTAAAATTAATCAAGAACTATCCTCTCAAAGTGACCCTATACCCATTTTGTAACCATGACACTTTATATGCTTTTGGATGAGGTGTGCACTTGAAGTTTAATTTTTTAACAACTTTGGTAAACACCAAATTTTATGAACTACCTCTATCAATAACCAAATTACAACACTTACCTCCTATCTTAGATTTCTTTTTAAGATTGTATTCTTTTTTCTAGTTCTCTATTGACCCCATTCTCAGGCTACAATAATATTTTCCTCACCATCAAATTTTCCCTTGTTCTAACCCCAATTCAATAAACTCACTTGCTACATTTATTGCTTCTACTTCAACAATATGAATTGTACTTTCTTGTTTCGATCCTTCCTTTGGCTATTCCAAACACTCAAATTCCATATGGACCTACTTTCCACATCTACAACAAATGCCTTCAAATTTTACTCCTCTACCTTTTCCTCTTGTTGACCCTCTTCCTCCATCGACACCAAATATCCATGGTTGATCCACAATACTTGAACTACTTTAACCTTCTTCACTTACTTTTCTTGTTGCTACCCTATTCCAAATCATGAACCTTTTCTCAAAGTCTATTATTCCCTCAACAATTTCTCTTCAATCCTCGAAGCTACTTGATAAGCCTCTACAACTGAATGAAAATTCAGAAAAAAAAAACTAATCTTGAATGGCATAATTTATACCATTCACATGCTTGGAAATGGATTCAGGACTCTCCTTATTCTTCATAAACATTATACAAAGTCTATAAAATTCCTATATATACTCCTTCACTAACATCTTCAATTTCTCTAATGTTTGCAATCTTCTCCATAGATTTAACTTGTAATCCATGGGAAAATTTTTACTTCTCAACTTTGACACCATCCTATCCCAAGTTTTAATCTTCTTTTTACCACTACTTGATTTATTCGGCTACAACTTATCCCACCACATAGAATAATGACTCTTAAATTTTGTAGAGGCACACCTAACCCTCATATGATATCTAATATGTCAAAACTCAAAGAATTTTTCCATTTCTCCTACCAATCTGTCAATTCATCAATATTTAAAATTATACAATAGAAAGGATTGTTAACTTTAGGTTTACCTCCAATACTACTAATTGTTCTAGTCATTCTCTCTTCCACTATCGTTTTCTCTTCATGTTCTTCTCTCATAGTTTCTAATTCTACTTCATCAACATTGTCATCTCGCACAGCATGGGAAACACCTCTCCTCTAGGATACCTCCATGGAGTCCATCATTTCCATCATTCTCCTCACTATCATTGTAAGGGCATTCACATATTCTACATCTTCAAGTCTCTTGGGTCTTTCATAAAATCTTCCTCTTTGTTCCATCACTCTAATTTTGGTTTGTAATATCCTCTTGTGAGCTCCCCACCTCACATGCATTCATATATTATTCAATCTGAGACTGAGGTCTTTGTTTTTTCATCCCAACTGTAAGCTCAACCTATTGATACCAATTAATAAAGTAATAATGATACTATTAGAGTTACACAACACAACCCAACTCATAGAGTTATTAAAAAAACAACAATTAAACATACACCACAAATAAACTTGAATAACAAAAATGAGAAACCACACAATTCTTTTATTGATACTAACAACCAATAATTCTAAAAACTTGATTACAAACATATATCCAATCCCTCAACTTTTGTTTAACTCTATTCCCACTCTACCATTACTGTTGGCTTAGCTCGGTCTATGTAGAGGTTGTAAGACCCAAGGTTCGATTCAACTACGACCAAAAAACCCACATGACACCGACCCTTTCAGAATCACTTGCTTGTGCAGATGAAGTCTCACTTGAGGTATCTATGGGGACTGCAAGAACCGAGCTTCTGCAGTAGTAAGGGAAAGGGAGATGAATACCCAAGTCATGGTTCCTTCTTTTTTAGCTTAGGTATATATGTGATGATTACATAGATTATCATAGTCATTCATGAATATTACAACATAATCCATAAAATAAATCTAGTTTGTGAAGTATATCATCATTCATAAACACACAGAGACAAGTAAGAACATAAGATACACGATTATCTCTAAACTCTTTCTTCATTCATCTTATCACTTTATTACATTCATGACCCTTTCATAACCTCAACCTCACTGCTCCATCTCTTTCTCTTCAAACTCTCTTTCTCACCCCACCCATTACATATTTATACCCAAAATATAGGGCTTAAATCCCTATTCTATCTATCCCAAAATAGCCCATTACAATGCATGGCATGACCAACTTTAGTAAACTAGTTGTTTTCTTTCTTCTACTTTTCACTCTTTATACAAATTTTCTGTTGTTTTTCTATTTTTGGAAAGGCACGTTGTTGTCCTTCGTGCTTTCTCCTCTAGATCGCTTGCTTTATTCTTCTGTTTGTGCACTATCTTCGTCCTGTGCACTTTCCGTCCTTCTGTGCCCTTACTTATGCACCATTTATTTTGTGCACTTTCTTATGCGCCCTTAACTTATCGTTAGGTTTTTTCTCCCAAAATTACCTTCAAAAATTCCTATACAAAAGGCCCCCAACACTCACCTTTGGCTCATCCCGAGCCACTAAAGACTATTGCATGTTCTTCCACTCTGCAATGAATTGTTGGGTGGCAGCCTTAGCAACCTATACCTCTGTGAAAATGGTGGCCTCTTTAGTTGTGATCTCCTCTATGGCCTGCACAGTCAAGTATTGAAGTTTGTTCTCTGTTTTGGTTGCGGATTATTTGACCTTCCCTTGTACAGTGGCCAATTCTCCAATAATCATGACCACTTGTTCTTGCCTGGGTCCAAGAATATGTTGAAGGACCTTCTGCTAGTTGATGAGTCTCTCCACTTTGACATATGCTTGTCTCTGAGCCAAAGTGGCGGTCATTTGCTTGACTGATGGCAATGTTGCCTCCTTCTCTATTGCCTCATTGACCTATTCTTGTGCTTCTCATAGTTTGGCCTCTACAACCTTCATCTATGGGTCACCCATGAGCTCTTCCCATAGTTTTACACTCTCTTCGCAAATTTGTGTGCATTCATCTTCAAATTTCTTAATCTTGGCAACTGTTATCATTTTCATCCTCAATATACCTTCGTGCACTTTGAGTGGAATGTTGGGCATGCTCTTTAGTTGTAGATCCTGAATTTTCTCCTTGAAGCCCTTCATGACTTCACCAATTTTCAACAATTGTTTCTCCATAGTGGCCTCTATGATCAGGGGAAATTCTATTACTTGTTTGTATAAATTTTGGACAACAACTTGCGTCTTCTTTACCATAACTTTTTCTTCGTCCTTCTCCTTTTTTGCTTTCATTTCCCTCTCCTTTGCACCCTATTTCATCCTCAAAATTTCCTCCATTTGGCCTTCAAGCTCCTTCTTTTTATGAAGGGTTGTATCATACTATGTTTGTACTTGGGAACTTTCATCCCTCATTCTGGCCAAGTCTCAATGTGCAACGTATCCTCCATGCTTTATCTATTGCACCAACTCTTCTTTTAACTCCTGGACTCGTTGGATGAGTTTTGTGTGTCTGTGCAGGTCATTGTAACTTGGCTCGGGTAACTCGGCTTTGTTCGCTCGTGCTTTGCATGCAACAATGAATTAGATTTTCCTTCCCTCTCGGTGTTTTATGTGTTCATGTCAAGTATACTTGTCTCATCCCACCTTATCTACCTTTTCCAATATGGTGTTGTATTTTGTGATTTGGTAACTAAATTCTCCTTAATTGCCAAATCCATCTTATGATTCTCCTTTCGTACTACTAATTTGTTTAGGATTTCCAATGAATTTTTCTATTTAAGGATTATATGATGCTTTTATGACCTGTCACGTTGTCTTCCTAACTGTCATTTATGTGCCTGATTGTTGTTGACGTTCTTGTTGTGGCCAATTTGCGTAGTGGTTCTTTGTTCTTCCATTTGTACACTTCGCATTCAGGCCCGTCTGTATTGTGTCTTTGAACTTGGCACAATGTTTTCTTCATATGTGATGATAAGATCAGCTGCTCAAGTTCTGATACCTTGGTATTTCAAACACTCTTTTTATTTTTTCCTATGACTACTTTTTATTACTTTTCTTTCCTTTTTCTACTTTTTATTTGGTTTTTCATGTTTTTCTTGATACTATGGTACACTTACTATAATATAGGGGTTTTGGCGCAACCCATATTACTGCACATACTGTCGAATGCCTCTATAGAGTTTCAATCGATTTCCGTTCACCATTACTTAGAGGATTTTTCCATCCAAGGTTTCCAACTATGCAACACCTGTCTCAGTTATTTGTTTTATCACATAGTGTCCTATCCAGTGCATGTGAACCTTCACTGGATGTTGCAGATGCTTGATGTCATAGAGTAGTACCAAATCACTGACTTGAAATTTCTTGGGTTTAATGTCTTGATCATTCCTGTCCTTCTCTCTAGATTTTAGAACTCGCTAATGGAATCCTGCAATAAATTGGTCCTCCTCAAGATGAACTAACTGCGCCAACCGCTCCTCTATTGTGCCAGTATCCGAGAGCTCAGTGATTGTTGCAATGCATAGGCTAGGTAGAATGAACTACATCAACATCATTACTTCTTGTCCATAAACCAACCAGAAAGGTGCATGTCCTATTAACTTCTTACTTATAGTTATAAAATCCCATAGTACTATTGAGATGCGTAAGTACCAATCATCTCTCCCTACATTACAGATCTTTGTCAAATCATTTTCCAATATCTTATTAAAATCTACCACTGTGCCATTATCTTATAGGTGATATGGTTCACTCTTTTGATGATGGATCTGAAACTCCTTCGTTAATGTTGCAATTGTTCTGTTCAGAAAGTGTGTACCTTGATCACTAAGTAATATGCATAGACATCCAAACCTTGTGACTACGTTCTCGAATAGAAACCGCACAACAATCTATGCAGTACAATTAGTTATTGGTGCTTCTTCCTCCCACCTGGTCAATTAATTTTCCACAGTGATGATGTATCTTTCCCCTAATCTTCTTGATTTTGGATTGATCAGGCCTATAAATTCAATGGCCCACTTTCCAATTCTTACAATGTAACTTGTGGATTTAATGGAATTTCATCTCTCCTAGATGGTTTTCCCACTCTTTGACATATGTTTTAGGACTCACAACACTCCTTCACATCTTTGTGAAGTGTAGGCCATGAAATCCCTGCGCATAAAATCTTTTATGTCGTTTCTTTTCCTACGTAGTTTCCTTTAGCAATTACATCATGCGCTTCCTCTAATATCATCAACCTTTCATGTTCCAGTACACAATGTCTCAATATTCAATCTTCCCCTAACTTATTCAAATTCCCTGCAATCAACTGATAATATGCTTCTTTCATCACCAATTATTTCTTCTTCACAACTGTCATCTTGGATGGAGCCATGCCTAAGAAATTCCACAATGTCCACAAAGTAATAATCCACCATCCTTACTTCAAATAATTGTTCATCTAGGAAATTATCATCCAAATTACCTCCATCCACCCTTGTTAATATGCATGAGAGATGGTCTGGTCCTGCATTCAACTTTCTTGGTTTTACTATTACCTCAAAGTCATATTCTTGAAATAATAAAAGCCATTTGCATATTCTTCCTCCTAACATGGTCTTGTCGAGTAAGTACTTTAATGAAGAATGGTTTGTATACATTTTGAAGTGGGACCCCAATAAGTAGTGTCTGAATTTATGTAGTGCATAGACCATCCAATCCTTCCCACTCTGTAGTGGTATAATTCTTTTCATATGTAGATAGTTTCCTACTTACAAACACAATTTTATGATCGATGTCCACCTCTCCTGGTTGTGAAAACGTTGCACCCAACACTATGGATGATGCATCTACATGACATGGAACTCTTAGTTCCACTCTGAAAATATCAAAATTGGTGTGATCACCAGTTTCTTCTTTAAAGTGTCCATCCCTTTCTGGCAGTCCTCATTCCATTGAAAATTGGCTTCATTCTTCATTAAATTTTCCATGGGTGTTGTAATATGCATATATCCTTTGATAAAATTCTTGTAATAACCTGTATGACCCAAAGAGGCCCTTAGATTTTTTATTGATGTCAGAGGCTCCAAATACATAATTAGTGTGATTTTGGTTGGATCAACCAATAGTCCCTACTTCCATACTACATGTCCTAGTAGAATTCCAAACGGTGCACAAAAGATACACTTATTTAAGATCAACGAGATATGACACTACCTGCATCTATATAACATGAGCCAAAGAACTTCAATATGATCATGTATTAAATTGAACACTTTCCAATCATCCAAACAAACTTCCAAAAATTTATGGATGAACTCCTTGAATGATGCCACTACTACTCTAGAAAAAACCACAGGGGAATTCTTCAATCTAAATGGCATCACCATGTACTGATAACTGCCCCATTCCATTGCAAACATGGTTTTGTGTCTATCTTCATGCACAATTCTTATCTAATGGTACCCAAAGAATCCATTTAGAAATGAATATGTTTCTTGACCTCCTATGTTCTCCAATACTTCATCTATGAATGGTGTTGGGAATGGGTCATGTAAGCATGCGTCATTCAGTTTCCTCAGATCCAAGAAGATCCTAATTCCTCCTGTCTTCTTGTCCTACACCACCATTGGGATAATCCACTTGGATTCTTCAATTGGTTCAATGATACATGTGTCTATCATCTTGTCTATTTCAACCTTGAACTTCTCCTTATACCTTGGGTTTAACTTGTAAGGTCTCTATCGTATTGGATTAGCTCCAAGTTTTTGTGGGATATTAATCTCTCCTAAGTCACCTGCTATCCCATTCATCTTTGAGAATGTGGTTGGAAATGAATCATGATATTTCTGCAATAAGTCTGCAACCTTCTCAATTGTGTCATCATTCCAATAATCTCCTATCTGTGAATACTTAGGATTCTTCGGTGTCCCAATGTTGACCTGCTTCGTCTTGATAGGTTGTGTGTACACAACGGATGAAAGATCTGCCCTTCTACTGTGTGTGTTCCTTTTGTCTCATGTGTTTTTACATTCCTAGGATCCTCATCCTCGTATTCTTCCTTCATTACATTATAACATTCTAATAGCTTCTGGACCGCCATCTTGGATTTGTGTGCACTACATAAAGGTACTACTTCCATCATCTTTACCTCCGAGAAGATATTTTTTTCGAATGTCCTGTAGTGCTGCATGTACGGAGGGAGATTCATGTTCAAATGTGAATGTGATTTCCAATTGTCTAACCAATTCTTCCTATTTTGATGTCTCCATGTGCATCTCCAATTCTTCAGGATTATGTCCAACGTGTGTATGAATTTATGCGTCCACTCTGTCTGTGGTATTGAGCACAATAAATCCATACATTTTTCTATGTGACCAACAAAGTTTCTCTCCCCTGTGTATTTCTGCGCAATTTATTCTTCCTTGGGGAAAAATCTTATCTGCATAATTATACAACACTGTCCCTGGTCTTTCATTTCCTTTATGTGCGCAACCTACCACCTATCTGAAGTTTCCTTTAAGATGACATCTAGTGCCAACAACCTCTATTGTTAGGGTACCTGTAACTCAAATGATTTTATAAACATACCAATCTCAATCATTCCATCATACCTGGGTAGGTCACATAGCTCCATTCCAATCCAGCACAAGGATAAGTTTATATGTGCACATCGTCTAGTTGACACTTCATGCATCATCTACTTCCAATTCTCTAGACCGACTTCCAAATATGATGCGCACAAACTAATACTTTTTCAACTAAGCACACCATCAGTCATCGGGTCGACATAGGCCTCCATCTGTGCAGTCAGATTGTATAATTTGCCAATGTCATTCCCTCTTGCTGACTCTGTGTATCTCTTCCCTTCTGACGGGTCCAAAGGTACAGTGACCTTTAGGTCCCCAAACTTGAATATCATCTCCCTCTTTTTCAAGTTAATAATGGCCTAGTTATCGAACTCGCATTCCAATCCCATCAGTATTGTATATAGTTGACTATCATATATTATCTTAATAACTTCAAAGTCTTCCATGTTGCAGACCCCATCTATGTTCTTAGGTACTTCTATCTGTTGCCCAATCGGGACTATATTATGTTGATTCGTGAGCCTTAGCTGAACAGGGGACCATACTAGCTTAGATACACCCATCCTCTCCCATGTCTTCTTAGGTAGCACAGTCACATCAGATCCTAAATCCAAAATAAATTTATCCACATCGTACTCTCCAATCTGTGCACTAAACCTTAATTCTTTGTTGGTTCTCTTCCTGCGCAGTACCTAGTTTACCATTCTTTGTGCAACAGGGGTGTCCCTTCCTTTTGTGAAATGATCAATCATGTTATATAACATACTTAGCGTAGTTCTATATTTCATTAGTTCTACACAACTATTTAATAACTTTGTTAGTGTACTTACCTGTGCACTTGATTTCTCCGGTATGACTCGATCTTCTATATGAGGCAATGATGATGTTTATTCTCCCTCATGTGGTCCAAGTATTTATTTTCTAGATTTCTGATATGTTTCTTTCTCCCATTGTGGATTGAATACTGGTATCGGCCCTGCTGACTTCCTTACCCAATTTTCTATATGGTTCCCTCGAGTTTCCATATCAGTGCCTATCCTAGCTCCTCCATACATAATGAATACTAATTTTGGTCCCTCATTGCGTCTTTCAACTTATATCTTCTACACACTCTGATTCTGATTCTGATTTGGGTTTCCTCTGGCTTGCCATTTCACAACTAGTTGGGGATAGTCCTCTTTCACATGATCCAGTTCTATGAAGTATGTGCACATCATACACAGATTCTGAAAATTGCATGCCAAGTGTCCATGTTGATTACAATTATAACATATAATCGGTATGTGTCTTCCTCTACAAAAATTCTCCCTACCTCAACCTTTGTAAAAGTTTCCTTTTTACATATCTGATGTGTGCTCCCTTAATAGGTCGAATGCGCGATAGTCCTTCTCTTCATTCCCTACCGACTTGCAAAAGTTGCAAAACAAGTTCTTTGGTGTACTTTGATACTTATGTAATAATGGACACTTTGTGAGGTGATGTCCGAATTTCTTGCATATCTTTCAATATCCCTCTCCTGGTAGTGGATTCAGTGCTCCAACTGCTAAATATTGCATGAATGTTGGGAATTTTTCCTTGTGATGGCCCTTTGTCCTGCATTTGGTACACCAAACTTGTTCTCATTTCTCCCTTCTTTTGGTAAGCTTGACCAACTTAATTTTCAATGCATCCAACTGCATCTGAACTTGTTTCATTCCTCCTATATCTCTTGTCAGAGAAGCCTCTAGTTTCATTACAATCTCCAACACCTTGGAATGCGACGTGACCTTCTGTTGAATCAGGGTCCTTGAAATGTGTGGTATAATTCTAGCAATAAACCACTCTTGATTTTTTCTATCCGGAATTTGGAAATTCAACCTCCCCATCACATCCTTAAAGCATTGATCGAAATCCCACACAAAATATGTTTGCACTTGTTTGATCTCTTTTAGCTCGATGATGTACTACGATTTTTAATTTTTCTTTTTGAAATCCTTTAGTCACACTTTCTTTATCTCTGCCAAAGTATTGGCATGTCATGTAGGCATGATGTTTTGTAACTTCATATACACACCAATGCACAACCTCTAAATGTTGTTTCTAACTACACAATTTTTATGGCATCATACTGTATGTTTTTAGAAGCCCAAACTGTTTCGCACACAAACAAGTGTTGGTATGTATCCTCTGACCCCACTCCCTTGAATTTAGGAAATCTAAGAGTATTATCTACTCTTGCCATGTTGGCTTGTGTAGTCCCTCCTCTTGGTGATGTTGGTGGACTCAGATTTGAACTTTGACTCTGCACACTGCTCCCACTATTTTTGACTGCTACTACTCTGTATTCCTCGACTCACTATGATGGATTTTGAAAAGTATTCAAATGTTATCTTTGATTGTGGTGATGGACATGGGGTTGTGGATTCAACACAATATCCTGTTTGAGTAGGAATTACTGTCTCTTTTACTACTGGACTGGAATGAAACCCCTCTTCTCCTCCTCCTATATATGGTATCTCTACGATTCAAACTAGTGTGCAAGGTTCTCTTTCCTTTGGCTCATTGTGCTGCTCTTCTCTCCCAACCCCAATATTTTTCCTCTTGTACCTTCTTCCTCCGTGCAACTCTCCAAAATAGTACTCTTCCTCTAGTATGCTTCCTTCTTTCATCCTCAATCCCTTCCTTCCTTTTTGATTGCTTCCTTCTCTTAGACGATCCCCTTGTCATCCTATGGCTCCCCCTATGTGCACAAATCCCTTTTAGCTATCATACTTAATTATCATCACATGTTTTTCACATAACAACATTTTTATCCTCGTATTCAATGATTTCAATAACCTCCCACACAGACCTCTAAAAAAATAACTTTTTGCAATATTGTATGATTGAATGCAATCTACTACAAATTCTGTAACATAACCCCCTAGTATACTATCTAACCAAAAATCAAATGCTCGAGTAGTGGGATTACTTACGAAATTCAACTATATTACCAATTCAGGAGTCCAATTCTTCGGTGCTGCAACATTAAACCTTCCTATCTTCTCTACCAACCTCTCTAGCTACTCGGTCAGAATTTTTGGAAATTTGCCAAAGAAAATTTTATGCAAATCTGTGAACACATACCTTTGCATACATTGCTTGTCACTCATCTAAGGGTTCCTGTTCTCTTGTTGCACAAATTCCCATTCTTTTTGTTCCAACCAATCAATGATCATATTCTAATTGGCCTCCAAAACATTCCCTTAATCAAAATGTCTCAGTCTCGACAACAAAACCATTTGTTGGATTAGCTCAGTCTGTGCATGGGTTGTAAGACCCAAGGTTCATTTCAACTACAACCAACAAACCCACATGACACTGACCCTTTCGGCATCACCTACTTGCGCAGATGAAGTCTCACTTGAGGTGTCTATGGGGACTGCAAGAACCATGCTTCTGCAGTAGTAAGGGAAAGGGAGGTGGATACCCTAGTCATGGTTCCTTATTTTTTTTTATCTTAGGTATGTTCTCAATGATTACATAGATTATCATAGTCATTCATGAATATTACAACATAATCCATAAACTAAATCTAGTCTATGAAGTATAACATCATTCATAAACACACAAAGACAAGTAAGAACACGAGATAGAAGATTATATCTAACTCTTTATTTATTCATCTTATCACTTTATTACATTCACGACTCTTGCATAACCTCAACCTCACTTCTCTGTCTCTTTCTCTTCAAACTCTCTTTCTCACCCCACCCATTACATATTTATATCCAAAATCTAAGGCTTAAATCCCTATTCTATCTATCCGAAAATAACCCATTACAATGCATGGCATGACCAACTTCAGTTAACTGGTTGTTTGCTTTCTTCTACTTTTCACTCTTTATACAACTTTTCTGTTGTTCTTCTATTTATGGAAAGGCGCATTGTCGTCCTTCACGCTTTCTCCTCTCGCTCACTTGATTTATTCTTCATTCTTGCATTATCTTTGTCCTGTGTGCTTTCTTTCCTTCTACACCCTTACTTCTGCGCACTTTCTTTTGCACCCTTACCTTATCCTTAGTTTTTTTCTCCTAAATTTTCCTTCAAAACTGCCTGTCCAACGATTACAAATCCCACCTTGTGGGAGCCAAAAATATTTTCTTACTTGTAGGAAGCCAATCATTTAAAATTGCTAAAGAATATTGAGTTCTTCAAAATTAAACCAAATAGTTTGGTCCTAGACCGATTGGTATCCAAGGTGATTCTCTTTTGTTGGACGTGAAAGGATAGAGATTATCTCGGCACTTTATTTTTCTTCCTCTCATATTTCTAAAGGTTTTTTATTGACACATCATTGAAGGGTTCATCAAGTAATTCTTAGTAAGAGTGTTATTATTTAATCTAGTCCATTATCACATGGTCACTATATAGTTGGTATCTAGAATCTTGACTTGCAATATATGAAGAACATTGCTAAATTCAAGTTCTTTACAAGCATATCATGCCACTGGAGGTATGGAAAGAAGAATGATTTCCAAATTTGGATTAGAATATAGTTGTCACTACATAATTGATGTGGAAATATGGACTATAATATGTACGTTTCTATAGAATATAACCAAATATGAGGAGGGACTACAACCATGCACACTCTTGCAGAAATGTCTAAATCCCAATATTTTTTTAACATGGAGCAATCTTGCTACATGCAAGATTTGTATTGATTCTTTCATTTCTAAAGTGTTGTTTGTGTTTGTCATTTTGTTAATTTGCATAGTTGAATTCAAATTTTGGCATGGTTTGGAAGAGTCATAGAAATATTGGTCTATAATGATGGGATTTGGAATTTTTTTTTTATTTTCTCATTTTGGAAAAAAATTTCTTGGCATATCTGGAAACTCCCCATGACCTCCATCTCTCTTTGTGTGCTTATGTTGTTGTTCCAATTTATTCCTTCATTAAATTTTAGTGATTTTCTTAAAACTCAACCATTATATTTTGAATTTGGTGATAGACAACGATAGATATAGATGATCTTATCATAATGATAATAAATTCTTCTCTACACACTATCATCATAAATTAAGCTAGGCAAACATGTAGGATAGCTAGTTTGACTAGGGATGCTCCTACATGAAGAGACTTGAAAACTCATTCTATAGTCTAGACCTAATAATTTATGATGACAATAAATAACATAAAAATCTTATAAAGACTCTTACTGTACTTATTTCCTATAATATTTGATGAACCAATCACTCTCCCTAAATACAATAAGGAGTCCCAAGGAAAAATCACTAGACAACATTTAATTGTCTCACCTATTGATACACCAATTGGTTTTTCCCTTTAAAATGACTCAAGGGATGTTGAATGAAGAAATACTACTCCCTCAAGGTAATGCGATTTATCAACTTGAGGCAAAAGTTCTTGAAAATTAATGAAAATGGTAAATGATGAATGGAATCCCTCAAAGTTGGCAAGGGAAGTAATAAGTGCCAGATTCAATAAGGGTTCTTTGCCTCAAACTGTAGTAGTTTCTATTGATATTATGGTAGATGCATGAGGTATTAACCTCTATGTGTAACCTTTGACGAGACTAGAATATTCCACGAAGCAAGAGAAACCCTAAAACATTGGATAATAACCCTAGAAGACAAGTCGGCTCAAGAGAATAATTAATATTGAGTTATTAGTCTGTAGGAAGAGAAGTCTACCAAGTTAGGTCACTTGGAGGACTATAAATAAGAGGGCGCTAGAGATCATTTGTCACTCTCACTCTCACAACTTCATAAGGACTAGTGGTACGCAAGTTTGGAGAGGGAGTGTAGTTGCAGCTGCTGCAACTGGCATTGTGTTTATGGTTTGGATTTTTTGCTTGGTTTCTGGTTATTCTTGCTTGGTGCACTACCCTTGGAGAAAGATGTGCTAGCCTTGGTTGGCTATTGGTCTACTACTAGAATTATTTTGTTTGTCAAGGTTAAGGTGCTCGAGGGTGGCCTTTGTACCTATGGTTGGGTGACATTATTGTTATATTGTCTATGGAAAAACGAGCACATCCCTTTATTTCTAACAGGTTATGGGCCCACACTATCTTCAGATAGTCGAACCACTGGAAGATAGTTTGGGAAGTTATTTGTTAATCTCGTTATGGCACCAATTACAGTTGCAGCTAAGTTTTCTGATTATACAACTGCAACAAACCCTAACCCTTTTGTTCAAGCACTTCTAGTGAAGAATTTGACCTTATTCCTTGACATCCTAATGTTCCCTAGCCTAGCATGCCTCTTGGTACTCTCAGCTAGCAAAAATGTTAGGTTTGAATATTTTTTCAAAGTTAAAGTCAAAGTTTGACTGGTCAAATTCAAAGGTTGATTGGTCAAAGCAAAGTCAAAAGTTGAATTTTGGTCAAATTAATCTTTGTGGTCTGTAACACCCCAGGTTTTGAGCCCCCATTTTAAATAATGTATTGTTACATTGTTGAGAGGATAGAGTGCCGAAACTATTATTAAAAGGACCGTGTGCCCAAGAAATGGAATGTTTTGATCATTATTAATAATAAATACATCGTTGGCTGCTAGACGGACAAGGAATAGAGTTATAGGGGGCTATGATTCCACAAGAGAGGGGGCTTGAGGGGATAAATGTTTATTCCTATTTTGATTACCCTTTTTCCTAATGGAGTGGATCAGTTAGATGAGCTTCTTGGGGGGTGGTTCCAAGAGGTTATTGATTCCCCATAAGATACTTAAACCAACCCCTGGTCTATTGGGGGGGTTCACTCATTCACTTCTTCTTTCATTCCATTCTTTCCCTCATAAATTCGTTCACTGATTGTTCATTATTTCTCACCTTGGGTGGAGATCTCACTCCATTCATTTCCATCATCCATTCATCTTCCTCATCCATGTCTTGGCTTGGGGAAAGGAAAACGAATTGCTCAAGAGAAGCCATGGCATCATTTGTTGTAGAGGTCGCTGGTGTAATCCAACCATGACTTGAGGCCTACATGTTTGAGATGCATTGGCCTGCGTTTAGCTTAGTTCACAGTTGCGAGTCCTGAAAGTTCCAGCATGGAGATTCTAGACCAGTTGTGCTGGAGCCCTGAAAGGAGAAGGACTGCATGAGGGATTGCGTGGCAGAGAAGGGTGGAGGTCCATTATCTTGGGTGGTGCAAGTTGGGTAGAAGAGAGTTGGGTACTTGGATTGTTGTGAGTGCTGGGAAATCTTGTGAGAGCTTGAGTGTTGACTGGTTCGAGAAGCCAAGTAACACTCTGGAACCATCCTTATGGATTCATATCCCTGGCTCGAGGGTGAAACTGTTGTTGATATTTGGAGCAGTAGTGTCTACGGTTGGGTGCAACGTCCTTGGTCCGTATCCAGTTGGTGTCTTCTTTCATAAAGATAAGTGCTCTTTGTTATGGTATTATTTATCTGTATATGAATGTATTCTGTTGTGTATTTATTTATCGTTTAATTGAATCTTTAGAATATGCATGCTTGTTGGTTATTGTTGTGCATGTTGTTAGATATTTTCTTTTATGTGTCCTTATTAATTTAAAAAGGTACCGGTAAGAGAAATAAGTCGAAGGGTGTGCTTGAAGGTAGAGTACCCTAACATGTGGGTGGCAGGGTGTGTTACAGATTGGTATCAGAGCTTCTAGTTCAAACATTGGGTCAATATGGGTCAGGTTTGTTGGTGAGAGTCTCGTGGTTGAGATCGAATTCTGACCTTGAAGTTGAAAATATTAGGATGAATGGCATTTTAGAATCTATGAAGGAGCTATAACGTCATAGATCCTTTGCAAGGGTTTGAAGGATCGTGATTGTCCCTTTCAAATTCGAGAGCGATCACCACTATGGGATCAAGAGAGATATAGGATCGATGGATTAGAGGGAAGGTGAACAAGGTTTGTCTGATGAAGGTGAAGCAAAGGTTAAGTCAGAACCATCAGATCTCATTGGAGAGAAATCGACGGTGGGGAGGCATTGCGGGGATCAAGAAGAAAATTTAAGTTTCTACAAGTTGTGAGCCTGCAATCACTCAGGATCATTGATATTACTAGATCAACAAATCAATGGTGGATATCGATCCAAATATGGATGAGCATCTTCGCTTTACAGAGATCGGTAAGGAAATTAAAGAGTGAGCGAGCTGAGTCTCCACAATCACTCATGTTCATTGATATTCAAGCAAGAGACATGTGTCGGAAGATTGGCCAGTTCAAAAATTCAGAGTTCGGGACAATTGGAGTGTGCTAGTATGGAAAATCCCGAAGCTCGAAGCTCCAAATCTTGAAGAGTCTAGGTGGTGGGGCATGATGATGTCACCTGGAGGTGATGTGGACCCTGGAAGTTTAAGCAGTTCAAAATTCAAAGTTTAGGAGACTTGAGAAGTGCAAGCATAAAATCTTCCGAAGCTTGAAATTATGAAGTGATGTGGCTTGCGGACGTCACCTGAGATGACATGGACACATGGGATATGTTCCACATGTTAGTGAGTTTTGAAACTGTGGAGGATTGAAATGTCAGTTAGAACATGACACGTGTCACCCGCCTGATTGGGCCATGTGTTCGCTTTTAGTATTTTGCCATGGCAACAAATCGTGTAGTCCGGAGACTGGGCACTCTAGAGGAAAAAGATGTGATAGTTTGCGTTGGGTAGAGAACTCCCAAAGGCCTGAAGGCTGCAGTACATATTGACCGTTTATCCTAGAAGACACGCGGCAGTAGATCTCATAGTCAGGAGACTTGGTACTCCAGGGGATTTTCAAGCCTCCACGAGTGAAAAGTGTCGAAGCCTGAAGTCGCAAAGGCACGCAGACCGTTGATCTAAGATCCCTTTGGGACCTTTCTCAACCGTTAGATCAAGAAGTGGAAGGATGGTGTAAGAACTTCGACAGATATCACTCTAGGGAGTTGAGTGACTCAAAATTTGAAATGTCCCGGAGTCCCGTAGTAGTGATTTGACATTTTTAATTGATCTACGACCCTCTAGGAGTTCTTGTGACCGTTGGATCCAGTAGAGGGAGAAGAGGTAAGTAATTAAGAGGACTTCCACTCCAGGGAAGTGGAAGACTCCGGAATGGAAATACCCTGGAGTGCTGAATTTACGAATTGGTTGTTGTCTCAATGCCTTATTAAGTCATATCTGTTGATCTCGTTGAAGCCTTCAGATAAGGGAAGGACCATCCATTCGACGGAATATTAAATATTGATAGTCTTCTTTTTTCTAGTGGAGTTAATAAAGGATTCGGTGAAGTGAAACTTTGGGGGAAAACAGTCGAAGGCCGAAGTCTGAAGGACTTGGTCCCAACGCTGGTCTCATGCTAAGAATTAAGAGATTTAAACATATCAGCTCGAAATGAAGATTCGAGAGATGGGAGAATGAGAGAAATCCTTCGTCCATGAAAGAGAGGCCAAAGGCTAGAATACCAGAGTTGGTAATGTAGAGACAGAGTCCAATGGATGCAAGGGAAAAGGAGAGAAAGAAACATTAATAGAAATGGTAAGAAGCCTGAAAATAGTAGTCCAGAGCTACAAAGAAGACAATGAGAGGCTGATGCGAGAGAAAAGTCAGATAAATTCTCGAGTGATGCATAGCTTAAATCGGTTATAGAGGAAAACAAAGAGGGGATCAAACTCAAAACAAGAGGAAGAAGGCATGTTTCATGAATGAAGAGAGGATCATGGAAGAAATGGTTATTTGAGAAGTGCTAGAAGAACTCATAGACACCACTTACCTCCTTACTCAGAAATAAATTTGTATTCATTGAAAGATTCCGTAAGCAGTCCAGAGGTGTCTCTTATTAGGCGCCAAAGAAGGAGACATGAAGTGGACAGTTTGCAAGGAGAGATGTGGAAGCTTAAGCCACACTCCTTTGATGGTGAAAAATAAAGGGAAGATGATGCCAAAGCATGGTTGATTGGACTCAGGAAATACTTTCAATTGAATAAATATTCATCAAAACTAGAAGCCAGAATTGCCACCTACCATCTACATGGGAAAGTTGCAATATGGTGGGATCAACTGAAGTAAATGGAACATATTAATGAAAATAGGATCACTTGGAAGCAGTTCAAGAAGTACTTACAAAAGGAGTACCTCTCAGAGAATTTCTATGAAAAGAAAATGCAGGAGTTCTTTGAACTCAGGCGGGAAAGCATGACTATGGCAGAATATGAGAAGTTCTTGGGATTGTTAAAATATGTCAGGTTCATTGATGATTAGAAGGTGAAAATACAATGATTTCTAAGTGGACTAGCAACCTTTTATAGAGAAAATATTAGGTATGATGAGCCCAAGACCTTGACTGAGGCCATCAGGAAGGCTAAATACCTGTATGAGCAAGGATAGGGAAGAGAATCCCTATAGAAATCTTGGAAGGATAAGAAGAAGGAGAAGTTTGATTAGAGGAGGAAAGGATTCAAACCTCCCTTCAATAAGAATGAGCCTAATATAAATCATCAAGATCAATATGCTAAGGGTGAATCCAAGAAAGAAGACTCCTTGGGAAAAAGGGGAAGACCACTAATCCAATGTTGGGGATGCAAGGAAGATCACCTATACAAGGATTTCCCACATAGAAAGGATAGAGTAAATACTGTGCACAACGTCCAAGAGGCTACAATAGTCGAAGATATGGGAAATATTTATGCAGCCTTAGATGATCGACAAGCGGAATACCAATACAATATGATCGAGGTGGAAGGTAAGATCATAAATCAGCTTGTTGTTATTTTAATTGATTCGGGAGCAATTCATTGTTACATTAATCCTAAAATAGTGGATAGATTACATTTGGAGAAAAATAAGCTTGGAAAATCAAGTTTGGTTCAGTTAGCCACTGGAACCAAAAGGAGAATCCATGATATGGTCAGAAGTTGTTCCACAAGTCTTAATGGTGTGAATACCGGTGTTGATCTGAATATCATACCCTTGGGGTCTTGTGATATTCTAATTAGAATGGATTTATTGGAGAAGCATCATGTTGTCCTAGATTGTCATAGAAAGACATTTACATATCTTGATGGATATGGAAAACAAAGCACTGTGAAAGGAGTTCCAAGACCCATCTCTATAAGGGAGATTTCAGCCTTACAACTGAAGAGATGTTTTAGAAAAGGACATAAATTGTATGAAGCTCATGTGGAAGAGCCAGAAAATACGAAGTGGCCAAGCCTTGAATATTTCTCAGTACTACAGGAATTTGAAGATGTATTCCAAGAAATACCAGGGTTGCCACCAAGAAGGGAGATAGATTTCTCAATTGATTTAGTGCCAGAACCTACCCCAGTGTCAAAAACACCATACATAATGAGCACACCAGAGTTAAAAGAATTACAAATGTAGTTGGAGGAATTGTTGAAGAAAGGGTACATACGTGAAAGTGTTTCACCTTGGGGAGCATGAGTACTTTTTGTCCAAAAGAAGGATGGAACCTTGAGGTTGTGTATTGACTTTCGACAAATGAATAAGTATATTGTAAAGAACAAGTATCCTCTACCCATAATTGATGACCTCTTTGATCAACTAAGAGGAGCGAAGGTATTTTCAAAGATCGACCTAAGGTCAGGATACCATCAGGTAAGAATCAAGGAAGAAGAAATTCATAAGACAACTTTTAGAACCAGGTATGGGCATTATGAATTTGTAGTGGTGCCATTTGGACTAACCAATGCACCAACTGTCTTTATGTGCTTAATGAATGGAATATTCAGAAATTATTTGGATAAGTTTGTCATACTATTCTTGGATTACATACTTGTCTACTCTAAGTTTGAAGAGGAGCATGAATATCACTTAAGATTGGTATTGCAAGTGCTGAGAGAACATTAGTTGTATTCCAAGTTGAGTAAGTGTTCTTTTTATCAAAAGCAGATCCATTACTTGGGACACATTATTTCAGAACAGGGCATAGTAGTAGATTCAGAGAAGATTGGAGCCATTAGAGGATGGCCAACACCCAGAAATGTTTCAGAAGTCATATCTTTTATGGGATTAGCTGGTTACTATAGAAGGTTCATAGTAGGGTTCTCTAAAATCGCTCATCCCATCACTTCTTTGCAAAAGAAGGGAACTAAATTTTAATGGACACCTAAGTGTGAAGAGAATTTTAATATGTTGAAGGAATTACTTACTAGTGCACCTGTGTTAAAGATTGTTGACCCAAATGAGAGTTTTGTGGTATGTATAGATGCATGTAAGGACGGACTTGGGGGAGTACTCATGCAAAATTGACATGTCATTGGTTATGAGTCCATAAAAATTAAGGAGCATGAGAGGAACTATGACACACACAACTTCGATCTTGTTGCCATTGTCCACGCCTTGAATATGTGAAGGCATCATCTCATGGGGAAGAAATTTGAATTAAGGATAGACCACATTGGCCTGAAGTATCTTTTTGAACATCTAACCTTGAATGTGAGGGAAACAAAATGGTTGGAATTTTTAAGTGAATATGACCTCGATTTCAAGCATATCAAAGGAAAAGAGAATAAAGTTGCCAATGCACTTAGTAGAAGAGTGAATCTCATGCATGCTACTGCTATTAGTATGCATCAGTCAGACTTGAAGAGAATAATTTTAGATGATCTTGTTACAGATCAACATTACTTATAGGTAAACAAAATCTTATAGCAAGGAGATGTACAACAAAAAATAAATGAGTATGAGATAAAGGAAGATGGATTACTCATGCATAAGAATAGAAAATATGTTCCTAGTTCCAAATAACTGAGGAATTTGGTATTGAAGGAAATGCATGATATTCCTTATGCTGGACATATCGGTTACCAGAAAATGATTACAACAGTAAGAAGCCATTTCTTTTGGAAGGGAATGAAAAATGATGTTGCTAATTACATTACTCGATGTATGGAATGTCAGAGGGTGAAAGATGAGCATAGGCACCCAGTAGGTTTGTTGCAGCCATTACGAATCCCAGAGAAGAAATGGGAGGTGATAACCATCTATTTCATAACTAAATTACCCAAGACAACAAGGCAACATGATTCAATCATGGTGGTGGTTGAAAAATTAACAAAGGCTGCTCATTTTGTTCCTGTAAAAACAACACATACAATGACTAATATTGCATAAATTTACATGAGGGAGATTGCTAGGTTGCATGGGATAACTAGGACAATTGTCTTAGATAGAGATACAAAGTTTACCTCCAATTTCTGGAGGGGATTGTTTAAATGATTTGGTACAACTCTAAAATTTAGCACAACATACCATCCACAGTCAGATGGGAAAACAGAGAGGGTCAACTGAGTAAATTGATCCGTAGGATCTTTTAACTGATTATGGTTGAGTTTTAAACTTGCATGAATAATTTAACCATTTGAGAATTTAATGAAAGAATGAGGAAAGAAGAGGATTATGACATTCAAAACACATATGCAGATCTGAAAAGCATCATAAACAGCAAACCATAAGAACGCAGGTTGATAACGAAGTTCGGCACAATGTTTTCCTACGTCTCCGGGCCTTTTTCCTGTGGGGGAGGCTTCTTTATTTCTGCTCAAGTGCTCAAAATTACATCTCAGCAATGCCCAAAGGCTACAATACTGATCTGGTATTGTTCTCCCAGATCTCTAGAACCCTGTGAAAGAAATGGCATGCAAAACTGATGCTCCAAGCTCCCAGAAACGATCCGACAGTGTTTCCACCTCAAAAGCTTCCCTGCAACAAACTGACTTTGGCTTGGCTTTTCTTCAGCATAACTCTTCTCTGAATGACTGTCCCTTGGCCTCAAACAGGCCTGCTTTATATAGGAATGGAGTTGGTTTCACATCCCCAACTTCCTCCAAGAATATGGCCTCCAAAAATGCCCAATATCCCCCAAAAATGGAGAAAATCTGCTAATAATAGCTACAATTAATTAAAAGAAACCAAATTCTATATAAAAACCCATTTAAAACTTTAGAATAGGCACTAGGCCCCCAAAGGCAGAGCGCGACCCCCTTTATCCGGTTGTATGGTGGCCATGTGGCCAAGCGCATGGCGCTGGCCACCCCACGCTCGCCCCGTTTACGCGCCCAACTCCCGGTCATATCGTTTATACACAGGCCCGTTGCCTAACGGTGTAACTATCCGCTCTTTAAGTGGTTGGTTCCCGGTCCTGTGGGATATGCCCCGGGATCCGAGGGCTATGGTTATAACCCCGCGCCGTTGGTGGTTGGGCCTCTGTCATTTGCTGTGGTCGCGTTGTCGGTATGGAACCGAGGGCTGGGGCTAAGCCCCAGCCCTTTTTCCCGCAGCATTAACCCATATGGCAATTCAAATGAAATATTTTTCGTTCATTTAACAACAATCACCGGTGCGCGACCCGGTTAGCCCAACGTTCCAAGTCCTTTGCCGGAGGAGAGGTCCCGGTTTCAACTCCCGGCGCCAAACCATAACAAACTTTTACACAAAACCCAACGAACCAATGAAGGGGTGCCACGTGGCAGCCCTTGACTGGGCCCCGTGGCACCCTTAAAAACCAATCGGAACGTGCCACGTGTCGGCCTGTCATTGGCCCACGTGTGTGCCACATCAGCCGCCGTACTGCCACTTGTCTCTCTGCCATGTTGCCACATCATCTTCCGTACTGCCCAGTCATCTGCCGCGTTTCTGCCCCGTCAGCATGCCACGTCACCCGATGACGTCAGCGTGCCACGTGTCACCCTGTGAGTGGTGACACGTGTCACCTCCGTACTGGTCGAAACATACGTCGAAAAGGCCAAATCCGTGTGACACGTGTCACGTCCTGGTGATGCCACGTGTCCTCCGTACGGTCTGCCACGTGTCTCTTTCTGGTTGGCCCACATCAGCTGTACAGACATGCCACGTCAGTTGTACGGCCCTGCCATGTGGACTGTACGGACTGTACAGTCATCCCTTTTTTTGCCTGTTTGACTTTTCGGACAGAACGCGATATCTTCTCCATACGGACTCCGTTTGACGAAGTAAATATACCGCCAGAATCAGGAAGACGAGACGGACGCAATGGTACAGGTTTCGTCGCATTCCGAGCACTTTTATTTTTGAGCATTTTTCAAGCCCTATCAGGCTTCTGGATCCGTTTTCGGATCACACCTCCCCACAAAAAGACCTTTTGGTCCCCAAAAGGTTACAGACCAGTTAACAAGCTCGGGATAGGCCACCCGACTTGTCCTCTGTCTCTGAACTCTGTCCTATGCACCTGTCTCATCAAGACCAGCTGTAATATAATTATGACAACTGAAAGTACATTATTAGTCATTGCAATCCTGTTACATTTCACTGAAGCCACTATCATCCATGTACCACACATTGCTAATGATAACATCAGAAAAACGACTGCAAATGAACTGATATACTTGAAGTATTTGCACGACATAAGTTTATCTTGAAGCAA
>ML791108.1:270820-283803 GCA_009831015.1 Picea engelmannii | reverse complement strand
ACAAACCATAAGAACGCAGGTTGATAACGGAGTTCAGCACAATGTTTGCCTACGTCTCCGGGCCTTTTTCCTGTGGGGGAGGCTTCTTTATTTCTGCTCAAGTGCTCAAAATTACATCTCAGCAATGCCCAAAGGCTACAAGATTGATCTGGTCTTGTTCTCCCAGATCTCTAGAACCCTGTGAAAGAAACGACATGCAAAATTGATGCTCCAAGCTCCCAGAAACGATCCGACAGCGTTTCCACCTCAAAAGCTTCCCTGCAACAAACTGACTTTGGCTTGGCTTTCCTTCAGCATAACTCTGCTCTGAATGACTGTCCCTTGGCCTCAAACAGGCCTGGTTTATATAGGAATGGATTTGGTTTCACATCCCCAACTTCCTCCAAGAATCTGGCCTCCAAAAATGCCCAATATCCCCCAAAAATGGAGAAAATCTGCTAATAATAGCTACAATTAATTAAAAGAAACCAAATTCTATATAAAAACCCATTTAAAACTTTAGAATAGGCACTAGGCCCCCAAAGGCAGAGCGCGGCCCCCTTTATCCGGTCGTATGGTGGCCATGTGGCCAAGCGCATGGCGCTGGCCACCCCACGCTCGCCCCGTTTACGCGCCCAACTCTCGGTCATATCGTTTATACACAGGCCCATTGCCTAACAGTGTAACTATCCGCTCTTTAAGTGGTTGGTTCCCGGTCCTGTGGGATACGCCCCGGGATCCGAGGGCTATGGTTATAACCCCGCGCCGTTGGTGGTTGGGCCCCGGTCATTTGCTGTGGTCGCGTTGTCGGTATGGAACCGAGGGCTGGGGCTACGCCCCGGCCCTTTTTCCCGCGGCATTAACCCATATGGCAATTCAAATGAAATATTTTCCGTTCATTTAACAACAATCACTGGTGGGCGGCCCGGTTAGCCCAACGTTCCGAGTCCTTTGCCGGAGGAGAGGTCCCGGTTTCAACTCCTGGCGCCAAACCATAACAAACTTTTACACAAAACCCAACGAACCAATGAAGGGGTGCCACGTGGCAGCCCTTCACTGGGCCCCGTGGCACCCTTAAAAACCAATCGAAACGTGCCACGTGTCGGCCTGTCATTGGCCCACGTGTGTGCCACATCAGCCGCCGTACTGCCACTTGTCTCTCTGCCATGTTGCCACGTCATCTGCCGTACTGCCCAGTCATCTTCCGCGTGTCTGCCCCATCAGCGTGCCATGTCACCCGATGACGTCAGCGTGCCACGTGTCACCCTGTGAGTGGTGACACGTGTCACCTCCGTACTGGTCGAAACGTACGTCGAAAAGGCCAAATCCGTGTGACACGTGTCGCGTCCTGGTGATGCCACGTGTCCTCCATACGGTCTACCACATGTCACTTTCTGGTTGGCCCACATCAGCTGTACGGACATGCCACGTCAGCTGTACGACCCTGCCACGTGGACTGTACGGACTGTACAGTCATCCCTTTTTTTGCCTGTTTGACTTTTCGGACAGAACGCGATATCTTCTCCATACGGAATCCGTTTGATGAAGTAAATATACCGCCGGAATCAGGAAGACGAGACAGACACAATGGCACAGGTTTCGTCGCATTCCGAGCACTTTCATTTTTGAGCATTTTTCAAGCCCTATCAGGCTTCTGGATCCATTTTCGGATGAGTTGCAGCCATTACGAATCCCAGAGAAGAAATGGGAGGTGATAACCATCTATTTCATAACTAAATTACCCAAGACAACAAGGCAACATGATTCAATCATGGTGGTGGTTGAAAAATTAACAAAGGCTGCTCATTTTGTTCCTGTAAAAACAACACATACAATGACTAATATTGCATAAATTTACATGAGGGAGATTGCTAGGTTGCATGGGATAACTAGGACAATTGTCTCAGATAGAGATACAAAGTTTACCTCCAATTTCTGGAGGGGATTGTTTAAATGATTTGGTACAACTCTAAAATTTAGCACAACATACCATCCACAGTCAGATGGGAAAACAGAGAGGGTCAACTGAGTAATTCAAGATATGTTGAGAATGTATGTGATGGATAACCCATCTAAGTGGGAAGATTAATTGCATTTGTTTGAGTTTTCATATAATAATGGGTATCAAGATTCATTGAGAATTATCCCATTTGAAGCCTTGTATGGTAGGAAATGCAATACTCCAATGAGTTGGGACCACCCAAAAGATAGAGTGGTACTTTGGCCAGAGTTGCTCAAGGATATGGAAGACTAGATGGTTAAGATCAAGCATAATTTAATGGCAGCTCAGGATAGATAGAATGTCTATGTAGATAAAAATAGGACAGCTAGATAATTTAAAGTAGGGGAACATGTACTTATGAAAGTGAATCCCAAGAAAAGATCCTTGAAATTGGATAGTTGTACAAAGCTAGCAACCAGATTCTGTGGTCCATTTGAAATATTGGATAGAATAGGGCCAGCTGCATACATGCTTGCATTTCCTGCTTCCATGAATGTGCATAATGTATTTCATGAATCTTTACTAAAGAAATATGTACATGATCTTAACCATGTTATTGATTGGCATATAATTCAGGTAGAGACCGAGGGAGACTCTCATGTCCAGCCAGTGCGAGTATTGGAGAAAAAATTCAAAATGCTCCATAATCGAGTTATATAGTTGGTAAAAGTTTAGTGGACTTGCTACAATCTTGAAGATGCTACTTGGGAGCATGAGGATGCCATGTGGGTAGAGTACCCACAAATTTTTGAATAAATTTTGAGATTTTGATCTCTATTTTGTAAATGCACTGAGGACAATGCCAAAATAAGGGGGAGCGTATGTAACACCTTGGGTTTTGAGCCCCCATTTTAAATAATGTATTGTTACATTGATGAGATTCCAGAGTTCCCAAACAATTATTAAAAGGCCCGTGTGCCCAAGAAATGTAATGTTTTGATCATTATTAATAATAAATACATCGTTGGATGCTAGACGGACAAGGACTAGAGTTATAGGGGGTTATGATTCCACAAGAGAGGGGGCTTAAGGGGATAATTGTTTATTCCTATTTTGATTACCCTTTTTCCTAAGGGAGTGGATCAGTTACATGAGCTTCTTGGGGGGGAATCCAAGAGGTTTTTGATTCCCCATGAGATACTTAAACCAACCCCTAGTCTTTTGTGGGGGGGTTCACTCATTCATTTCTTCTTTCATTCCATTCTTTCCCTCACACATTCATTCACTGATTGTTCATTGTTTCACACCTTGGGTGGAGATCTCACTCCATTCATTTTCATCCCCCGTTCATCTTCCTCATCTGTGTCTTGTCTTGGGGAAAGGAGAATGAACTGTTGAAGAGTATCCATGGTATCGTTGGATGTAGAGGTCGTTGGTGTAATCCAACCATGACTTGAGGCTTGCATGTCTGAGATGCATTGGACCATGTCCAACTTTGTTCACAACTGTGAGTCCTGAGATTTCCAGCATGGAGATTTTGGACCAGTTGCCCTGGAGCCCTGGAAGGAGAAAGATTGCCTGAAGGACTGCATGGCAAAGAAGGGCAGAGTTCCATTCTCTTGGGTGATGCAAGATGGGTAGAAGAGGTCTGGGTACTTCTATTGCTATGAGTGCTGGGATATCTTGTGAGATCTTGAGTGTTGAATGGTTCGTGAAGCCAAGTAACACTTTGGAACGGTCCTTCTGAATTCTTAGCCTTAGCTGGGGGGTGACACTACTGTTGAGATTTGGAACAATAGTGTCTACAGTTGGGTGGAACGTCCTTGGTATGCATCCAATTGGTGTCTTTTTTCATAAGGATAAGTGCTCTATATTACGGTATTATTTATCTGTATATGAATGTATTCTTGTTTATTTATTTATCGTTTAATTGAATCTTTAGAATATGCATGTTTGCTGGTTATTGTTGTACATGTCATTAGATATTTTCTTTTATGTGTCCTTATTAATTTAAAAAGGTATCGGTAAGAGAAAGAAGTCCAAGGGTGGGATTGAAGGTAGCGTACCCCCTGCTGTGGGTGGCGGGGTGTGTTACCAATTGGTATCAAAGCTTCTGGTTCAAACACCGGGCCGGTATGGGTTAGGTCTTTTGGTCAGAGTCTCATGGTTGAGATCGAATTCTGACCTTGAAGTTGAAAATATAAGGAGGAATAGCATTGCAGAATCTACGAAGGAGCTAGAATGTCAGAGATCCTTTGTAAGGGTTCGAAGGATCATGACCGTCCCTTTCGAATTCAGGAGCGAACACCACTCTTGGATCAAGACAGATCTGGGATTGATGGATTGGAGGGCAGGTGAACAAGGGTCGTCCGATGAAGGTGAATAAAAGGTTAAGTCACAACCGTCATATCTCATTGGAGAGAAATCGATGGTGGGGAGGAATTGTGGGTAACAGGAAGAAAATTAAAGTTTCTACAAGATGTGAGTCGGCAATCACTCAGGATCGTTGATCTTACTAGATCAATAGATCAACAGTGGATATCGATCCCACCACGGACAAGCATCTTCTCTTTGCGGAGATCGGCAAGGAAATTAAAGAGTGGGCGATTTGAGTTTCTGCAATCACTCGTGTTCGTTGATCTTCAAGAAAGAGACACGTGTTGGTAGATTGGCCAGTTTGGGAATTCAGAGTTCGGGAGAATTGGAGTGTGCTAGTATGGAAACTCTCAAAGCCTGAAGAGTCAAGGTGGTGGGGCATGATGACGTCACCTAGAGGTGATGTGGACCCCAAAAGGTTAAGTAGTTCAAAATTCGTAGTTCGGGAGACTTGAGGAGTGCAAGCATAAAATATTCTGAAGCCCGAAATTTTGAACTGACGTGGCTCACAGACTTCACCTGGGATGACGTGGAAACATGGGATATGTGCCACATTTCAGTGAGTTTTGAACCTTTGGAGGATTGAAATTTCAGTTAGAACATGACATGTGTCACCCACTTGATTGGGCCACATGTCCGCTTCTAGTATTTTGCCACATGGCAATAGATCGTGCAATTTAGAGACTAGGCACTCTGGAGGAAAAAGATGTGATATTTTGAGTTGGGTCAAGAAATTTCAAAGGCCCGAAGGCTGAAGTACATATCGACTGTTGATCCTAGAAGAAACACGATAGTAGATCTCGTAGTTTGGAGACTTGGTACTCTGTTGGGTTTTCAAGCCTCCACGAGTGAAGAGTGCTGAAGCCCAAAGTTGGAAAGGCACGTAGACCATCGATCTAAGATCCCTTCAGGACCTTTCTCAACCATTATATCAAGAAGTGGAAGGATGGCATAAAAACTTTGGCATATATCACTCCGGGGAGTTAAGTGACTCAAAATTTGAAATGTCCCAGAGTAGCGATTTCACGCGGTTCGTTGATCTAAGACCCTCCGAGAGTTCTTGTGACTATTAGATCTAGCAGAGGGAGAAGAGGTAAGTACTTGGGAGGATTTCCACTGCAGGGAAGTGGAAGACTCGGGAATGGAAATACCCCAAAGCACCGAATTTATGAATTGGTTGAGCATCGTCGATCTCAACGCTTGATTAAGTTGTATCTGTTGATCTCGTTGAAGTCTATAGATGAGGGCAGGACCGTCCATTCGACATAAGATTAAATCTTGACCATCTATTTTTTCTATTGGAGTTATTAAAGGCTTCGAAAAAGTGCAACTTCGAGGGAAAACAAATTTTGACAGGGGAAACCAGCTG
This sequence comes from Picea engelmannii, assembly GCA_009831015.1. Taxonomy (NCBI): domain Eukaryota; kingdom Viridiplantae; phylum Streptophyta; class Pinopsida; order Pinales; family Pinaceae; genus Picea; species Picea engelmannii. The sequence goes on along the minus strand of ML791108.1, from coordinate 278,137 downwards.
AAGGCCGGAGTCTGGAGGACATGGTCTCAGCACTGGTCTCATGCTAAGAATTAAGATATTTAAACATATCAGCTCGGAATGAAGATTCGATAGATGGGAGAAGGAGAGGAGGCCTCCATCAATGACAGAGAGGTCGAAGGACATAATACCAGAGTTGGTAATGCAGAGACAAAGTCCAATGGATGCAAGGGCATAGGAGAGAAAGAAACATTAATAGAAACTGTAAGAAGCTTGAAAAGAAGACAATGAGAGGATGATGCGAGAGAAAATTTTGATAAATGCTCGAGTGTTGCAGATCTTAAATCATTTGCAGAGGCAAACAAAGAGAGGATCAAACTCAAAACAAGAGGAAGAAGGCAGGTTTCATGAAAGAAGAGAGGATCATGGAAGATATGGTTATTCGAGAAGTGATAGCATAACTCATAGACACCACTCACCTCCTTACTCAGCAAGAAATTTTTATGCATTGAAAGATTATGTAAGCAGTCCAGAGGTGTCTCCTATTAGGCTCTAAAGAAGGAGACATGAAGTGGACAATTCGCAAGGAGAGTTGAGGAAGCTTAAGCCACCCACCTTTGATGGTGAAAAATAAAGGGAAGATGATGTCAAAGCATAGTTGCTTGGACTCAGAAAATAATTTCAATTGCATAACTATTCATCAAACCTAGAAGCCATAATTTCCACCTACCATCTACACGGGAAAGTTGCAATATGGTGGGATCAACTGAAGTAAGTGGTACATATTAATGAAAATAGGATCACTTGGAAGAAGTTCAAGAAGTACTTCTAGAAGGAGTACTTCTCAGAGAATTTCTATGACAAGAAAATGTAGGAGTTCTTTGAACTCAGGTTGGGAAGCATGACTATGGTAGAATATGAGAAGAAGTTCTTGGGATTTTTAAAATATGTCAGGTTCATTGATGATGAGAAGGTGAAAATACAACGATTTATAAGTGGACTAGAAGTCTTTTATAAAGAAAAGATTAGGTATGATGAGGTCAAGACCTTGACTAAGGACATCAGGAAGGATAAATACATGTATGAGCAAGGATAGAGAAGAGAAACCCTACAAAAATCTTGGAAGGATAAGAAGAAGGAGAATTTTGATCTGAGGAGGAAAGGATTCAAACCTCCCTTCAGTAGGAATGAGCCTAATAGAAATCATCAAGATCAATATGCTAAGGGTGAATCCAAGAAAGAAGACTCCTTGGGGAAAAGGGAAAGACCACCAATTCAATGTTGGGGATGAAAGGAAGATCACCTATACAAGGATTGCTCACACAAAAAGGACATAGTAAAGACTATGCACAATGTCCAAGAGGATACAACAGTCAAATATATGGGAAGGATTTATGTAGCCTTAGATGATCGACAAGTGGAGTACCAATCCAATATGATCGAGGTGGAAGGTAATATCATAAACCAACTTGTTTCTATTTTAATTTATTCGAGAACAAGTCATTGTTACATTGATTCTAAAATAGTGGATATATTACATTTGGAGAAAATTAAGCTTGGAAAATCAAGTTTGGTTCAGTTACCCACTGGAACCAAAAGGAGAATCCATGATGTGGTCAAAAGTTTTTCCATAAGTCTTAATGGTGTGAATACTAGTGTTTATGTGAATATCATACCCTTGGGGTCTTATGATATTCTAATTGGAATGGATTGGTTGGACAAGAATCATGTTGTCTTAGATTGTCATAGAAATAAATTTACATGTCTTGATGGAGATGGAAAACAAAGCACTGTGAAAGGAGTTCCAAGACCCATTTCTATAAGGGATATTTCAGCCTTACAACTGAAGAGATGTTTTAGAAAAGGATGTCAATTGTATGCAAATCATGTGGAAGATCCAGAAAATACGAAGGGGCCAAGCCTTGAAGATTCCTCGGTACTACAAGAATTTGAAGAAGTATTCCAAGAAATACCAGGGTTTCCACCAAGAAGGGAGATATATTTCTCAATTGATTTAGTGCCAGGAGCTGCCCCAATGTCAAAAACATCGTACATAATGAGCACACCAGAGTTAAAAGAATTACAAATGCAGTTGGAGGAATTGTTAAAGAAAGGGTACATACATCCAAGTGTTTCACCTTGGGGAGCATGAGTACTTTTTGTCAAAAAGAAGGATGGAACCTTGAGGCTGTGTATTGACTTTCAACAACTGAATAGGTATACTATAAAGAAAAAGTATCCTCTACCCATAATTGATTACCTCTTTGATCAACTAAGAGGAGCAAAGTTGTTTCAAAGATTGACATGAGGTTAGGATACCATTAGGTAAGAATAAATGAATGAGACATTCATAAGACAACTTTTAGAACCAGGTATGGGCATTATGAATTTGTAGTGGTGCCATTTGGATTGACCAATGCACCAGCTGTCTTTACATGCTTAATGAATGGAATATTCATAAATTATTCAGCTATCTTAGATGACATTCTTGTCTACTCTAAGTATGAAGAGGAGCATGAATATCACTTAAGATTGGTATTGCAAGTGCTGAGAGAACATCAATTGTATGCCAAGCTGAGTAAGTGTTATTTTTATCAAAAGCAGATCCATTACTTGGGACACATTATTTCAGAGAAGGGCATAATAGTAGATCCAGAGAAGATTGAAGCCATTAGAGAATGGCCAACACCTAGGAATGTGTCAGAAGTTAGATCTTTTATGGGATTAGCTGGTTACTATAGAAGGTTCATAGTAGGGTTCTCTAATATTTCTCATCCCATCACTTCTTTGAAAAATAAGGGAACTAAATTTGAATGGACACCTAAGTGTGAAGAGAATTTTAATATGTTGAAGGAATTACTTACTAGTGCACCTGTGTTAAAAATTGCTGACCCAAATGATAGTTTTGTGGTATGTACAGATGCATGTAAGGAAGGACTTGGGGGAGTCCTCTTGAAAAATGTACATGTCATTGGTTATGAGTCCAAAAAAATTAAGGAGCATGAGAGGAACTATGCCACACACGACTTTATATTTTCTATGATCCAAAGTTGAAATTTTAGAGTTTCTAGCTTGTTCTAATCATTGAATATTCCGACTGAGTTTCTAATCTCTTCTTATCAAAATGGTATCTAGTTTCATATTAGAAGACAAGTTGGACGCTGCTACAAGGTTTCTAAGGTATGCACTTGTAGATGCTATCTAAGTTATATTATCTAGAAAAACATGAGTGTATTTGTAGGGAAAGTACTAGAGTTCTTGTCCAAGCTATAATCTTGGATTTAGTGCATTCAAAAGAACAAGTGCAACCTCCATCAACATTTAAGGCTTCAGGTTCCAGGTTTGATTAAATTGTTAAGCTTCAAATTTGTGTATATCAAAGGTGATAGTTACTACATCACAAATTGTGACAGAAGTCTTCAAAAGATTATATTATTACTAGGTGTAATGAATACTCGATTGCATATGAATACTATTGATATAGATTCTTATTGTACTCATTTGCAAAAATGAACAAACACCTGATCTAGGAGATATTTCTTATTCTTGGTCTCAGACTAGATCATCTTACTAATGCTACCAAGAAACTATCCATCATATGAAAAATGTTGTATCAAAAACATTGTTGTTCTTGTTGTCTCAGGAAGGTTATTTCATGAAGGCTATCATGAAGATGTCTTTCCAGATGGGCAACAATGAAAGGTCGAAGCACATTGATATCAAGAATTATATTCTTCGGGATAAAGTCCATAGGGGAGAAGTGGTTCTCTAGTATATCTCCATAGATGAGCAGATAGCAGATATTTTGGTAAAGCCTCTGTCCAAGATGAAAAGATTGCATACTTAAGGGACAAGTTGGGGCTCGTGGAGACGACTTTATTATTGAAAAAGAAAGATATTACTCCTAGGTTGGGAGGGAGCATTGATATGCTATTGATTTATGGGAAATCATTTTCTAGTTCAGAAAATGGTCCAGATTGGGTAGTCACCTTCCAGTCTAGAAAGTGGCCTAAGATTTCTGATGGACAGGCATTTTCCATTTCAGAAAATGGTCCAAATCAGACAGTCATTTTCGTAATGAAAATGGTCCGATAGATTGTTGATGTACCATAGACAATGATTTTCCTTGTGGCAAGTGTGGGGGAATGGTCTAGGACAATAATTCTTCTTGGAAGCCACTTTGGGTAGTGGTCAAGTATAATGGTCTGCCTCACCGAGTAGTCATTCTTTCGAAGTTCTCAGTTGTGAGTAGTTTCGAAGAATGGTCCATTTGGAGGTTGGTGCAGGATAGTCATTTCCATAGGAAATGGTCCAGACAGTCATTCCTTAGGGCATACTCATTCTCTCTAGGTTTCACTATGTTTAGTCTTGGAGGAATGGCCCATTTAGGTGAATGGTCTAGGTTCAACAGTCAGGGATATGCATTCCCTAGGGAAGACTCATTCTCTCCAAGTTGCACTATGATTAGTGTCGGAGGAATAGCCGAGTTAGGTGAATGGTCCAAGCTCACAAATTAGGGATAATTATTCTTCTATGCTTGGGAAGAATAGTCCATATATCCCATGGTTGATGTTTTACTTTATGAGGGAAAATTCTCTTCCAGATCTCACATATGTGAGTGGAAGAATGTCCTAGATGACTCTTCTTATATCATGATATTGTTATGCAGGTTGATATCATATGAAATGATTGTTGTGGAGACTTTATGTCTCTGGACAATAGTTGTATGATACTGTGGTGGATGTGTTCCACTGGTTGTGACTATGTGTCACTAGTTAGTAGCCATGTGCTACTAGGTGTGGTTGTGTACCACTGGATAGTAGTTGTGTACTACTATGGATAGACACAGTTGTGTTCTATTGGATGGCATTGTTCTGATTTCCATGGAGACTATCAGTAGTGTTGGGGATGATTTCCAACTAGATGGATAGTCAGTATGTTGATGGAAAAAAATTCTCCAGGCGAAGAATGTGTAGATTCTAACCTTGTACAATATTTACTGCAAACAAATTTTCAGTAAAAGAACATAAAATATACAATGGAAAATACAAACATTACACAAAGATTTTCCCCTAGAAACTCAAACCGGGAAAACCAACATATTCTATATTCATTCATAGTGATACATTATTTATAATACAATATACATATAGGAGCCAACGGCATCCAAAACCCTAACTCAATGACCTGGATTAGTCCACAATGCTAATTCCTTAACTGGAAATAGAAAACCATCGACAAAAAACCATGTACTGAAAAACCACCTAAATATGTGACATGTTTCTCGAGGCAGGTGACACATTTCCCGAGGCAAGTGACACATTTCCTGAGGTAGGTGACACTACTACTCGTGCAAATAATATAAAACATACCCAACATTCTCCCACTTTTTTTTTTCTTTGCATATAGGGGGTTACAGGGTTACATAGTCAACAATCTAGGGCAACAATGCCCTTGGATCCTCTACACCAAGAGAACTTCTCAGTGCTCACATATTTTGTTAATGAGTCTGCAACATTCTTCAAAGTGTCCACCTTCATCAACGATACTTTCTTTTCTTCGATAATGTCTCTCACAAAGTGATATTGAATATCAATATGCTTTGTCTTTGAATGATAAGACATGTTCTTCGCCAGAAAAATTGCACGTTTTCTGTCACACTCTATCCTTATAGCTTGTTGTACCAACCCAATACTTGAACATAATCTTCATAACCATACTTCTTCCTTACTTGCATGAGTGGTTGCCATGTATTCAGCTTCTGTAGTTGAAAATGCCACTACATCCTGTCTTTTTCTCATCCAATTTATTGCTCCTCCAAATAGGTTAAACACATACCCCCTTGTAGATCTCCTACAATCCAGATCACCAACCCAGTCTGCATCCACAAAGCCATGTATATCCACCACTCTGTCCAATCCCAGTCTTCCTTTGTATCAAAATCCATATCTAGAAGTTCCATGCAAATACCTGAAAACCCTTTTTACTTCTGTCCAATGCTCCTTCCCTGTTTTTGACATATACCTACTCAAAACTCCCACTGCATGTGCAATGTACGGTCTAGTACAAACCATTTCATACATCAAACTGCCAACTGCACTTGCATATGGAACATGAGACATGTCCTCCCCCTCTTCATGTGTCTTGGGACACTGATCCACATATAACTTTACACCAACAAGAATAAGAACCTTGACCGGTTTACATTCCTGCATATTAAACCTCTGCAATATTGTCTCGACATATTTTCTCTGATTTAACTAGAGTTTTGTCCTTTTCCGATCTCTTTTAGTTTCCATGCCCAAAATGAAATTTGAAGCACTCTGATCCTTCATGTAAAATTTAGAGGACAACTGAGTTTTCACATCGTGGATAATCTCCTTGTTGTTTCCTATCAGCAACATGTCATCCACATACAATACCAAATAAATCAAATGATCATCAATTAATTTAAAATACACACATTGATCCTCTTTTCTTCTTGTGAAGCCAAGTCCCAACATATAAGTATCAAATTTTTGATACCACATCCTTGGTGATTGTTTTAAACCATACAGGAACTTTTTCATCTTGCATACCAACTCCTTCTTTCCCTTCACAACATAACCTTCTGGTTGCTTCATATAAATTTCTTCTTCTAGATCCCCATGTAGGAATGTTGTCTTCACATCCATCTATTCTACTTCGAAATCAAATGCAGCAACAACAGATAACATAAATATTATAGAGGTTAACTTGGCAACAGGAGAAAAAGTCTCACTAAAATCAATCCCCTAAACCTGGGAATAACCCTTTGCTACTAACCAAGATTTATATTTCTCCACTTTTCCTTCTGCATTCAACTTCTTTTTAAATACCCACTTGCTTCCAATGGGATTTCTTCCAGCTGGCAACTCCACTAGATCCCAAGACTCATTCTTATCCAAAGATTTCATTTCTTTGTCCATGGCGCTTTTTTGGAGATTTCCATCCTATGAATCCACTACCTCCCTGATAGTTCTAGGATCTGTTCATTTAAGTTTCTGTGGTGAGAAAAATGTTCAGAAAATGTCGGAAGAACCACAGTGTTTAAGACATCATGTTGTCGACATTTCGGATCCATAACAGGATCCATCATCAAGACAAAAAAGTCTGAGAAAAATAGTAAGAGAAGAGCCTTTATTAAATAGTGAGGAGGCGGGTGAAAAAACCTACGGTTGGCTGAGTAAAACCCTCGTTTTTAGGAGAAATTTAGGGTTGACCAGAGGTTTTAGTAAAAAATATAATAATTTTATGTTGATTAAGGGCTAAGTTAAGATTAAATTAATGAGGAAACCCTAGTATCGAGGAAGTTCATATAATATTAGTTTTGTCAATATT
>ML791108.1:242386-268981 GCA_009831015.1 Picea engelmannii | reverse complement strand
TTAGAGTCTTTTATGAAGGAGTCAGTGTGACCTACTAGGGGGCCTAGAATTTTAGCAACATATTTGGCAAGCTCATAGGTGGGTGATCCTATCGTATTGACTATCAGTCTGAGAGGGATTCCTTCCTTATGGATTTTCGGTAGCCCATAAATTCTCGGGGTGATCTCACTGGTGGGAAGCAATCTCTTTTTTGTCTTCTCGTCTAAGTTGGAGCTATTGATGGTTTTCTTAACTTCTTTTATTATCTTTTTAATGGGGTTCTTTGGGATCTTAGTGTAGCTGCCACACGAAAGGTGTTCATTCATTTTCATGATGTAGTCTTCTTTATTCATGATGACTGTGGCACCACCCTTATCAACTTTGAGAATAATTAAGTTTGTGTTATTTCGGAGGTTCTTAATAGCTAAACGTTCTTCTTTGCTAATGTTGCTTTTAGGAGGTTTGGCATTGCGGAGGATAACTGCACAGTCCTGTCTAACCTGGTCTTTATCTTCATCAGTTAGGGTTTTAATGCTATCCTCAATGCAATAGATAAGATTATCAAACGGAATAGAAGAGGGAGAGATGGCGAAATTCAAACCTTTGTTCAGCATGCTCAGCTCGGAGTGGTTTAGCTCGTGTGAGGAGAGATTCACGACCTTCTTTGCGTCCATGCCATTGCTTACGTTCTCTTTTTGGATGAGAAGTTTTTTAAGCTTGGTTTCCTGCCTGGAGTGCGTCAATCTGTTCGCATTATCAGCTTTTAGGGCTGCCAATGTGTCCACTTTTTTCCACACGTCCGGATCTAAGTCGTGGGCAAGTTTTAGATGTAGTTTTAGCGCCGTTTTGGATAACAGGTCGAGCATGTACCTGTTCCTTCTGATTTCGCCTCTCACTATGGATGTTTCCAGTGCGTGGAATGCTGACTTATTCCCTTTGCTTCTAATTTTAATAAAGGCTCTTCTCTTACTATTTTTCTCAGACTTTTTTGTCCTGATGATGGATCCTGTTATGGATCCGAAACGTCAGTTCTAGGATCATCATCAGTAATAGACAAATCAAAATTTGAACGGAAATCAGATGGAGTATACCTTTCTGGTAGCCTTATTTCTCGAACTGATCTCCTCAATACTGGAGTATGAGGTTCTCCTTATTCTGATTCATGTTCTTATGTAGAGTCTTATTCATCATCCTTTAAATCAAACTCTATCTTATCTAGTTCTTCCTTACTTGGTAGGACTTCCTGTTTAAAAACATCCTTCATTTCTCTAAATACCACATCTCGGGTATACACTACCTTCTTAGTTTCTGGGTTTCAAAGTTTATAACCTTTGAGACCATATTTATATCCAATAAAGATACACTTTTCAGCCTTCTTATCTAGCTTACTCCTGTTTTCCTTTGGAACATGAACATATGCATCACAACCAAATACCTTGAGATGTGTGAGAGAAGGTTCCTTACCAGTTCATACCTCTTATGGAGTCTTGTCATCCAACACTGATGAGGGTGATCTGTTGACCAGGTAACATGCAGTACCCACCGCCTGTACCCATAATTATTTCCCTAACCCAACACCACTGAGCATGCACCTTGATTTTTCCATCATTGTCCTGTTCATCCTTTCTGCAACTCCATTATGCTAAGATTCCTTTTGCACTCTTTACACCAGAGGGGAATCTTACCCGATTCTGCTTCCCATATAGACAATGTTCACAGAAATAAAAATCCAGAGAGAAGTTAGACATACCTTCAACCATAACTTTATTGTGTAGTAGTCGAAGACCCTTCTCTTCGATATGCCCCAGTCTTTGATGCCACAACATAAAATTTTCTCCAGAGACTGTAGGAGTTCTTTCTTCTTCAACTCCAATATCAGGAACAATTTTACTTACACCCATCACTATTAGTTCTTCCTTCCATCTTATACAGAGTTCCAAACCAAAATCCTTTCAACAACACCATTGCTCCTCGAACCATCCTGCAAGTTTCCTTTTGAAATATTGTTTTTACCCCTGCATCGTCCATTTTTCTTGCAAAAAATCAAATTTCTGGCCAAACATAGGATGTGCAGAACACCAGGAAGTGTTCTAATCCTTCCATCTATGAGCCTCAACTTGAATTTTCCTCATCCTATGATTCTGGTTGTCGAATCATCACCTAAGAAAACATTACCTCCATCATACCTTTCATATTCGAAGAACCACTCCCTATGGGGAGTCATATGAAAGGATGACCCAGATTCAACCAACCATGCCTCATGATCTACATGTGTGCTTGAAGAAGCCAAGTACACATCCCCTCCTTCTTCCTTGGAGGTCTTTTCTTATTTAAAATGAGATTCTTCAGATCCCTTCTTTTTCTCAACCTTCGATCTACATTGCTTCTTGTAGTGCCCTTCTTTTCCACATCTCCAACATACCCTTACAAAATTTCTGGGAGATTTAGATCTACCCTTAGAATTAGATCTCCCACTTAAGAAATTAGATCTATTCCTTTCCTGGGAATTTCCTCTTGCAAATAATGCGTTTGTGCTTTGTCCTTCCATATTATTTCGTCTCATCTCCTCTGACAACAAGGATGAGACCGCTTCATCAAACTTCCAGGAAGTTGTATTACTACCTATGGCCACAACCAGACTATACCAGGAGTCTGGTAAAGAACACAATAAACTAATACATTTATCTTCATCTAAAATTTTAATATCAACAGATACTAACTGACTTACCACAGTATTGAAGGCATCCAAATGCTCTGCCACCAAGTCTCCATCTCTCATCCTCAGGTTATACGGCTTCTTTCTTAGGAATAGTTTATTCACTAGGGACTTAGACTGATACAACTTCTCAAAAATATCCCATAACTCCTTGGTTGTAGCTTCCTTTGACACATTTAGTAATACTGGATTTGAGAGACACAGTCATATTGTGCTCTTTGCCTTCCAATCCAAATTTTTCTAGTCATATTCTGAAGTTCTTGTAGGTGTAGTACCTGGATCTACCATGATCCAATGATCTCTTTCCACCAATAGATATTCCATCTTGAGCTTCCACAACTCAAAACTTTTCCCATTAAACTTCTCGATCTCCATCTTCAAATTTATTTCCATTTCTTTTCACCTGAAAAATCAATACCACAGATCTCCCACTGTAACAAGGCTTATCACAGTCTCGAGCCAAACCCTTGACCACAAAGGCATCCCCCTGAAGCCAACAAAGCTCTGATACCAAATGTAGATTCTAACCTTGTACAATATTTACTAGAAACATATTTTCAGTAAAAGAACAAAAAATATATAATGGCAAATACAAACATTACACAAAGATTTTTCCCCTCAAAACCCAAACCGGGAAAACTAGCATATTCTATATTCATTCATAGTGATACATTGTTTACAATACAATATACAAATAGGATCCAATGGCATCCAAAACCCTAACCCAATGACTTGAATTATTCCACAACCCTAATTCCTTAACCGTAAATAGAAAACCATTGGAAAAAAACCATGTGCCGAAAAACCACCTAAATATGTGACACATTTCTTGAGGCAGGTGACACGTTTCTTGAGGTAGGTGACACTACTACTCGTGCAAAGAATATAACACATACCCAAAAGAATGGTCCAGGAAGGATTGATTACTGGTGGACAAAGATTCTCTCGGTGGAGAATGGTCCAGGTTGACATATTGTTGATGTACCATGGACAACTATTCTTCTAGGACATATGTCCAGATTAGACGAATGATTCATCTCCTTGAGTTCACAGTAGTGACCAGAGTGGAGAGATTGGTACAGGACATGAATTTTCCCTGAGTTCACAGTAGTGAGTGGAGGGAAAATGGTCAAGGACATTCATTCTTCTAGGACATATGTTCGGATTAGAAGAATAGTCCTTGTATCCCATGTGTGGCCTCCAACATCTGTTGGAACAATTATTCTTCTAGGACATATGTCTGGATTAGAAGAATGGTTCTTGTATCACTCTGTGGAGTGAGTGACTTATTTAGCATCATTCCCAATTACTCAGATGGAGTATGGCTTCGAGAGATGATGTAGTTGATGCTATCAGATGATATTGATAGTGATGATGTTGCTCGTGAGTTTATCTATGTGATCATCAAATATCCTGTGCGGCTATGATGATGAAACCAGTTGAATGATTTGTTTGTGCTCAATACCATTACCTTTAATACCTCCCTATCTAGGAGGGAGTGTTGATATTATGGTAGATGCGGGATGTATTAACCTCTACGTGTAAACTTTAACGAAAATAGAATATTTCGTGAAGCAAGAGAAACCCTAAAACATTGGATAATAACCCTAGAAGACAAGTTGGCTCAGAGAATAATCAATATTGAGTTATTAGTCTACAGGAAGAGAAGTCATCCCAATTAGGTCACTTGGAGGACTATAAATAAGAGGGCGATAGAGCTCATTTGTCACTCTCACTCTCACAACTGCATAAGGACTAGTGGTGCACAAGTTTGGAGAGGGAGTGCAGTTGCAACTTCTACAACTAACATTTTGGTTATGGTTTGGACTTTCTTCTTGGTTTTTGATTATTCTTTATTGGTGCGCTACCCTTGGAGAACGGTGCTCTAGCCTTGGTTGGCTATTGGTCTACTACCAGAATTATTTTGTCTATCAAGGTTAAGGTGCTCAGGGGTGGCGTTCGTGCCTATGGTTGGGTGACATTATTGCTATATTTTCTATGGGAAAACGAGCACATCCATTTATTTCTAACAGTTTCACCATGTTTTTTTCAATACCATCATCACCAAAACATTTCAACATTTGGGTAAAAGGAATGAGACTATAAGGTTTCATTTATGTGTTGATCTCCTACTTGCACATACAATAAGTTAAGTTACTTAAGTAGGATTAATTTCCCATTTTGAAGGATGTGAATTTGATAACAACATAAGGTTCATTCTCTATTTGATCTCCGAGGAAGAGAAAAAGAAAATAGAAATATATATCAAGTTTCCCAGCTTGCCTCATACATCAAATAACTATGTTAATTGTGGCAAAAGGGTAGTGAAGGATAGATATAAGAAATGGGATGATGCTTATTTTTCTTGGCTCCACAAATCAAGCGACAATTCCTTATACTTCATTAAAAAAAATGGGATGTTTCAACTTCTCTATCTAAATAAGTAGAGTGACTCTCTCTAGACTAAGTGCAATGGTGGGTCCTTAGGTGACTATACATATTCATTTGACCAAAAGTAGAGTGTTTTTCTTTGATCAAAAGTGGAGAGATGTTTTCTTAGGATAGTGCAATGATGCATTTTCTAGAATAGTGGAGCAGTGACATCTTAATAGAATAAGGAAGAAATTGAAAGTATCATAAGACAAGTCATCTAGGTCTGGGCTCACCTTTACCTCATTCCTAGAAATGAGAAAAATTTCCCCTTTAGTTCAAAGGGTAGAAATGGGAGGTAAGAAAGTGGATTAATATGTTTCCTATAGTGATTTGGATCCTTAATAAGTGGAGTGAGCCACCTTTCTCTATATTGAAATGATATATTTCTATCTTGCCAACTTCTTCTTTAGTCTGTTGCATTCACCAATTGTTAGGATTGTCCTTGATTTTATAGGTGGTGGAAGTGCTATCAAGTTGACACATACACTAAAACCTAACACAATATACAAGGTGTTGGTCACAATTAATAATCCCCAAGCAAATCCAATTTCCAAACAATCTAATGAGAAAACTCTCTATAAAAACTAACTTCACACAATTAAAAATGGTCTCTTGGATTTTTAGCTTCATAAATGCATAGTTCTCACCTTCAACCTCATAATTGTATCTCATATAAAGCATGGAATAGAAAACACCAAGGTATTTCTAATGCTTGGTTAGGTGACATATTTGTCCATCCCTCCAAGCCCCTTTCAAAACATTAAGAGGAAATATGTTATATTTTCAATAGTGTTTTCATAATTCTAAGGATCATAATTTATTTAAATACTAATTAAATTATGACTAAAGGTGTTAATTATGTTCATGGTGCTTCATTTTAGCATATTTAATTATTCAAGGTACTTGATCATTAATGTGAATCACAAATCCATCAACTGCTTTGGTGTCCCCCTTCCATTGTCACCTCGTCTCTATCATGTGCTTGGACCTAGAAGACACAAATACTCCACAAGAAAAATAATGCACAAAATAAATCTACCCTTGTGCCCCTTTCCATAAGGATCTCCTTAATTATAACTTTATTAACTCTAATATCGAAACATTTTACTACGTTGAGAGAGAACTAGCTTCAAGGTGATCAACACTAAAACACATGAGTCAATATGATGATGGAAGTTGTTATGTATTCAATGTTATCTTGTCATTATCTATAGTCATCTAGAATTATGCTTATGAATTCTAAGTTATTAAGTGTTCATATAGAAGCTTATGTAACATCACCAAGGTAAGGTTTGGAATATAATGCAAATCTATGTATGTTATGATTGTTATATCAGGGCATGATATCCCTGCACACACAAAGCATATCAATAATATAAATAATTTAAAACTCCATCTTAAGACAAATAAAGAAAGACCTTCAATCAAACTATCATGCATCCACAAATCATTTTGGAAAGGCCTTATCGAGCAACACGGAATTTGAAATCACCTACATCTTCAAAATAACCTACATCTTCAAGTTCATATGGAAAGAAAATAATCCCTAACGGGTCTCAAAACTCAATTAAAAGTAAAGACTAGATCCATTGGGTTCTAAACATTCAAACACATTCCATGAAATAGGGCCAATTTGATAACCTAGTTGAAGAAAACCCCATTCATTTGACCTTTGAGCATAAGTACTTTCACAACTTCTTGCATATAATTAGCATGTCATTGAGTGAAACCAATCATATATAGGAAACATTTATGAACATAACAAACTACTCAACAAGGAGACTTGAAGACCTTTTGTATATTCCACATCCATCAACCTTTGCATGCCAATAATCCATGAATGAGAGTAAAAATTCAAATAATCATTTTTTTCATGAAGCCACTTTCATGAAAATCAAGTTTGTATTAATCACCAAGAATATAAGCCTATAATTCAAGGTCATGCAATATTTATAGACAAACAAAATGAATTATTCATCCATCAAGACAAGGTTGAAAAACACACAAAAGACATCCCAACCATGAATAAAAAAGATCAATGAAGTAGTTAAAGACAGAAGAAACCATGATGGACTCACAAATGCAAATTTAAGCAATCTAAGATCATTCATTACTAACATAAGTGGATGACAAGATTCAGTGAGGGATAATGAGATGAGCGGGAGATGAGTTTGAAAAAAAACTGCAACCATCCAGGAATGGTGGATGGGGATCTCAGTAATATCTTAGATACATTATTGGCAAATATCGAGGCTATTATCTAGAGCAGAGAATATACTTAGATGATGGGGAGTGTTCTTAGGCATCCTTTTCAATCATATTTAGTGGAGGATTTTGGATTTTTTAGAGCTCTTTATGCATTAATAATGCAAGTCTTTTCTATTAGAGGGTAGACGGGACTACTCCCGAGATTGGAGGTCTTAACTTCTTTACTTTACTTCGCAGGGTGTGTTTGAAGTGGGTAGTTGAGTGTTTAGGGAACTAGAGCTAAGGTGGTAGAGTTCTACAAGGGGGAGAAGCTTCCAGATGGAAGCTGAGGTTAGCGCACTGATGGGTGCGGATGACGAGGTGCTCTGGAACAGTGCTGGCCTATTTTCCTCGACAAATGAGCTCAGTATAGGTACGACTGGCATTAACTCGAAGCATCTAGTCCCAAAAACACTACCTAAGGTTAATCTTATGTTTAGTGACAAGTATGGTCAGTCGGCTACAAATCCTTCTTCCAGTTTCGGTACTACTATACAACTAGTTTTTACAGAGATTACTGAAGGAGGAGAGGGAGCCATAAGGAATTTGACTAGTGGTAAGGCTTTGCTGGGTTTTAAGCATAGAGCATAGGGTGGTATCAGAAATCACACTAAACCGTGGAACTCAAACAGGTCCAGACATAGATTAGTCACGGGGTCGGATATTGGGTTAGAGGAAACCTGCAATCTAACGCTTAGTGCATTGGTGGGGCATCTGTCCTATCAAACCCTATGAAAAACTTCTATACCATATTGGGTATTGGCTACCTGGGCTCCCTTGCTGGGTTACTCACCAAAAATATTGTATTTGATGAGGGGCTCACTCGGTTTTAGTTTCAAAAACCATGAAGATACACTCCTAATTTTGGATAAGTTGTGGGTGATCGATGGTATTAGTCTAATGATTAAGTGGTGGAGGGTTAGTTTTGACCCTGTGAGAGATTATTTTCATCTTTGACATATGTGGGTGTTGTTACCTCGACTTCCTTTACATTTATGAAAATTAAAATCTCTGGAAGCTATAGGAAATGATTTAGGTAGATTTATCAAAGTTGAGGAACTTTCTTTGAAGGCCCCTGACAAGCGCTTGTGTAAGGTTTTAGTAGAGATTGACATACATATTGGCTTACTAGAAACTTTAGAGAAAGAATGGATGGGTCATACGTTGAGTCAAAGAATTGACTACATAGGAGTTCCTTTCAGGTGTTCTTTGTGCCGTCGGATGGGTCAACTGCAAAGGGACCGCCTGGGTTCATTGGAGGAGGAGGAATTTGAAGCCTCTATGATCATAAAGATGACTTGAGAAGTCTCACCAGAGGTGGATTCTTATGATAGAGGTATTTTCAACACAACAGCGGAGGAACTTCATCCGATTGCACCTAGAGATTATGTCATGGGTACAAGTCTAGAGAAAAAGAGGCTAATATCACTTCTAAATGTTTATGGACCATGTATGTAGCACCCCTTTTCTGATACCAAGGCTTAATCATTCTTAAAGGAAAACTATAACACCCCTTTGTGCATAACTCATACAGGCATTATATAGTCCACATGCATTTAAGCAAAGAAATACATTTAAAGCTCAGAGTAAACATATTATTTACTGCTATAATTAACAATCAATAGCATTTAATATTAATTAATATACACAGGAGAATTCATGATAACATAAGCAGCACATTCATGCAAAACATGGTTAAAGTATAATCAGATAATTATCTTTTAACAGTGGTAGATTCCACCAACCAAGTGCAGGCCTTCCACGAACCTTCCAACCTTAGACCACACTGCTCATCAGCTCAGCAGTGGGTCACCCCCGAGCTGGGACTAAGCTCCACCCCAAAGAAAGGAATCCTAGGCTAGGCTGAGGTTACAGGGAAAACAGTACACAACCATAGGAAGGAATTATCTCCCAGAAACCACTCACACTCATTTCCCACAGATCCTCATTCCCCACATGCCTATTCCACCCCAGGAGTATACACCTTCTCTGTCACCTGGACAGTCCTTCGGCTGCCAACCTCCCTTGCCTTGGGTTATAGAAACAGACCGAACCGGAAGTCTTCAGGCTCTGTGGTAGCTACAGGGTTCCTTCCAGGAGTCCTCTCCTTCCTCGACGCACTCTCTCACCTAGTGAGAATCGCTCACAGGCCAACAAGCCACACGCAGTCCAGTACTGCGTGGCCACAACAATCCCACAAGAAAAAAATACATAGGCTTAATCACAACTTGTTCATCATTCACATAATGGTCTCACGGTCACAGATTCGGGACAGGGACTCCACTCACAGGCTTGGTCTCCGTAGCGGATGCACCCCGATTCTCCAGATGAACACGGGCTTTTTAGTTCAGAAGGTGTACGAGGTTTTCTGCAGAGGTTGGATCCGTCGTACTACTCAGAGGCTGTACACACTCAGGCCGTCGGAGTGGAATGGAGGAGAACCCCTGTTTCGCAGCTCATCTTGGTCATTTTATTTGCATGGGTTAGGGCTGACACTTGTCGCCCTGGAAACTGCATGCGTTCCTCAGCATGCATTACCTTCCTTATGGTTAGGAACTTAGGATAAAACATAAATGACACATGTTCTTTTGGAATAATAATAAAATATTATTCCCAGGATTAAGGCCCCTAGGCTAAACACTTAGCCCCTTTTTCCCACCTTCCAGCCCCTAATTCCTTGCCCACTCTGTGGATGCTCAGTCCCCCTTCACTCATTCATCGTGGTCGGTCTGCACCTAGCAGTGTTTACAATTTTATTAAATGTTCTGCATATATACAAGTACAAAATCAAGCCCTTGGCCTCCAACCCTTAGGCGCTCTGGCCTAACAATCACATAAGCCACCAACTTATAAAAACTTGGATCACCAGCCTATAAAACATAATTACAATTTCTTTCAGAACATGGTTTGCAATGGGGCTCGGCCTTGGGGACACTACAATCCCCCTCCCCTTATTTTTGCACCGTCCTCAGTGCAACTTTACACAACATCGGCAAGCTTTTCAAAAAATTTCAAAAAGATGTGGGTACTCTGCCCGCATAACCTCTGCATGCTCCCATGTCATGTCCTTAGGACCGTACCAGGTCCATTGGACCTTTACAAGCTCTATGGCTCGATTCCAGAGTTGTTTGCTTTTATTTTCCAATATGCACACAGGATGCACTTGCAGGACACCTTCTGGTTCCACCTGAATCACATTCCAATCGATAACATGATTAGCATTAGGTACATATTTCTTAAGAAGTGAAACATGAAACACATTATGTACAGTCATAGATGTAGGTAATGCAAGCCTGTATACAACTGGCCCAATACTTTCCAGGATCTCAAATGGCCCACAAAATCTTGCTGCCAACTTGGCGCAACTTCCTAGCTTCAGGGAACTCCTGTTAGTTTTCACTTTCAGGAAAACATGGTCACCCACTTTGAATTCTCTGTGGGTTCTGTTACTATCAACGTAACTTTTCTGCCTATCCTGGGTTTAGATTTTGTTTAATTCTTATCATTTGGTCTTCCATCTCTTTGAGCAGTTCAGGCCCAACTACTGCTCTGTCAGCTGGATTATCCCAGATCACTGGAGTGTTGCACTTTCTTCCATAAAGTGCTTCGAATGGGATCATCTTCAATGATGCATGATACCCATTATTGTAGGCAAATTCTACCAAATGCAGGTAGTCTTCCCACCTTGATGGTTTATCCATCACATAAATTCTTAGTATGTCTTCTATTACTCTGTTCACCCTCTCTGTTTGACCATCAGACTCAGGATGATATGCTGTACTAAAGTTCAGATTCGTTCTGAATCCCTTAAACAGTCCTTTCCAGAAATTCGAGGTGAATTTCGGGTCCCTATCAGACATAATTGTCTTAGGAATTCCATGCAAGCGTGCAACTTCTTTTAAGAAGATATCAGCAACATCTGCTGCATTGTGGGTGGTTTTAAATGGAATAAAATGGGCAGCTTTAGTAAGCTTGTCCACCACCACCATGATTGAATCATGCTGCTTTCTTGTTCTAGGTAGTCCGGTGATAAAATTCATTGTCACCACGTCCCATTTCCACTCAGAAATGGGTAAAGGCTGCAGCAACCTTGCTGGGTGCCTATGCTCAGCCTTAACCTTTTGGCACTCCATACATCCGGCGATGTATCCAGTGATTTCTTTCTTAAAACCTGGCCAAAAATAATGGATTTTGACTGCTACCACAGTGTTCTGATATCTAGGATGTCCAACATAAGCCACGTTATGCATCTCCTTTAGAATTGCTAGCTTCAATTCTCGGACATTGGGTACATACACTCTGTTTTTATACAGAATTAAACCATCAGTTCCCAAGGTGTAACTTTCCTTGGTCTATGGTCTCTCACGTTGTTGTAGCTTTGCTACAAGACCTCTGTACTGCAAATCAGTATTTGCAGCTTCTAAAATTCTTTCTTTTATCTTAGTCATGTACATGCTAATGGTTGTAGCATGTAATTTGTGCACTTTTTTGCTAAGTGCATCAGCCACCTTATTTTCTTTCCCTTTGATATGCATGATATCAAAGTCATATTCGCACATAAACTCCAACCATCTGGTTTTCCTGGCATTTAAAGTCAGCTAATCAAATAAATACTTCAGACCGTTGTGGTCTATTCTTAATTCGAATCTCCTTCCTAGGAGGTAATGTCTCCATTTCCTCAATGCATGGACGATTGCTTCCAACTCTAAATCGTGAGTGGCATAATTCTTCTCATGCTCCTTCAACTTTCGGGACTCATAACAAACTACAAATCCCTCTTGGCTAAGAACTCCTCCCAACCCCTCCTTACACGCATCTGTGCACACTACGTAATCCTTATTTGGATCTGCAATCTTCAGGATTGGAGCACTGGTTAGTAGCTGCTTCAATCGCTGGAAGCTGCTCTCACATTCTTCAGTCCACTGGAACTTCTTCTCCTTCCTTTGTAAGGAAGTGATAGAATGAGCTATCTTTGAGAATCCAGCTATAAACCTCCTATAGTAGCCTGCCAGACCCATAAAAGATCTAACTTCTGCCACATTCCTTAGCACTGGCCATTCTTGAATGGCCTCTACCTTTTCAGGATCCACATCGATCCCTTCTTTAGATATAATGTGCCCCAAGTAATGAATCTGCCTTTGATAAAATGAGCACTTTCTTAGTTTTGCGTACAACTGGTGTTGTCTCAACACCTGCATCACCATTCTCAGGTGTTGCTCATGTTCTTCCTCTGTCTTGGAATACACCAAGATATCGTCTAGGAAGACTATGACAAACTTGTCCAGATAATCTCTGAACACCCCATTCATTAAGCACATGAAAACAACAGGCGCATTTGACAATCCAAACGACACCATTGTGAACTCATAATGACCGTACCTTGTTCTAAAGGTGGTCTTGCTAATGTCCTCATCATTTATCCTCACTTGGTTATATCCTGATCGGAGATCTATTTTCGAAAATATTTTCGCATCCTTCAACTGATCAAAAAGATCATCAATCCTTGGCAGAGGATACTTGTTCTTGACAATGACCTTATTCAACTGTCGAAAATCAATGCACAGTCTCAGTGTCCCATCTTTCTTCTTCACGAATAGGACCGGGGCACCCCACGGTGACACGCTGGGGCGAATATATCCCTTCTTTAGTAGCTCTTCGAGCTGCAATTGCAACTCTTTCAGCTCTAGCGTACTCATTCTATAAGGAGCCTTCGAAACTGGAGCTGCTCCTGGCATCAAATTTATAGAAAAATCAATGTCCCTCTTCAGAGGTAGTCCAGGTACCTCCTGAAATACGTCCTTGAATTCTTTGAGTACCTCGTGGTCTTCCATATTCGAGACTACATCTTGGGATGCTTCTTCCACCCGAGATGCAAATAATTGACAACCCTTCCGGTAACATTTCTTCAGCTGCATGGCTGAGATTTCCCTAACAGCCACGGCTCTGGGAATTCCTTGGACTGTTACCTGATTTCCCTCTTCGTTCAGGTAGGTAAAACTCTTGTTACGGCAGTCCAGAAGGGCATGGTGTTGGTCCAACCAGTCCATCCCAATTAAGAAATCGTATGAGCCTAAAGGCAGAATGTTCAATTCAGCCTTAGTGCTCATTCCTTTCATGTCCACTGAACATGACTTAACCAATTCAGTGACCTTCCTCTGGGTCCCTATGGACAAATGCACTAACCAAGACTTCTCATTTTTGCTTCTCGTTAGATGCAAACTGTCCACAACTCTAGGATCTATATAACTATGGCTAGCCCCTGAATCAATTAAAATAACAAGTGGTCAGTTGTTGATCGTACCTTCCACTTCAATCACGTGCGATTGAAATTCTGATTGTTTGTTTTCCAGGGCTGTGTAGATCCTCGACATTCTATTGCCCATATCCTCCACTCTTTCATCTTGTTGAACAGTATGGACAGTTCTTACTTTGTTTTTTTTTGTGGGGGCAGTCTCTGTACCTATGATTCCCTTTACAGCCCCAACACTCCATAGGTGGAGGCCTTGGCATCTGCTCACTCCCTTCAACTTTCCTGGGCTCTCTAAAAGATGACTGTCCCCAAGGGTTGTTCATGAAAAAGGGAGGTTTGTTTCTCTTCTGCCTCTGTTCTTTCTTACACCTCTTTGGGTCATCCCAAGCCTTCCAAAAGGTAGGATTTTCTCTTTGTTGTTCGTATAATCATTTCTCCCTTCTTATTGTTTCTTCCATAGTCTTAGGATCATCATATTGAATCTTGTCACCAAAGGAAGGTGGCAGTCCACTCAGATACCTTTGAATTTTGACAGCCTCGTCTTTGATGAATGTAACATACTTCAGTAGTTCCAGAAAACTTCGTTCATACTCATCAATGGTCATATTACCCAACTTGAGTTCGAAGAACTCCTTCATTTTTTTGTCATAGTATCTTTTGGTTAGGTATTTCTTCTCGAAATACCTCTTAAACTCCTTCCATGTGACCTCTTTCTCTCTGATATGTTGCACCTGCACCAACTGATCCCACCACATGGATGCTTTTCCTTTTAGCTGGTACATTGCAATTCTTCCTTTTGCATGGGCAGAATAATTTTGCAGTTGGAAGTATTTCTTCATACCCAACAACCATGTTTCGACATCTTCTTCCTTCTTATGTTCACCATCAAACGTAGGCGGTTTAATCTTATTGATTTCCCCTTTCAATTCATCCCTTCCAGATTTTTGGTGTTTCCCTGCTGGAATGTCTTTGGGAGTGACTAAGATGTCGGCTACCACTCCTCGACCTCCTTCTCCTCTCGGGAGTCCTGACGCTTCTTGACCTCCTTCTTCTCCCAGGGGTTCTGCGACTCTCCGTCTTACTTGAGTCTTTTCCCTTCTCGAGTTTCCTCTCTATTCTTTCCAGGATCTTCAATAATTTTAAGTTGAATTCACCCTGTCGATCCCTGACTTTCATGAGCTTTCGGCTATCAGCTCGGAGAGCCTGGGCCTATCTTTGCAATCCTTCAATGATCTTCATTATGTGCCCTTCCTTATCCTTCTCTTTTCCGTTCCCATTGGAGTTCGATCCTTCCACTTCCACATTGACATCCTTTCCTTCCCGTTTGTCTCCTGTTTCGGAGGCAATCTGCACCTTTTCCCATTCCATACTTGACGTTGGTTAGCTGGAGTCCTGACCTTCGTTGAAATTTGCACACGCATTGTGCAATTCAATTCGAAGTTTGTAAGGCCATTAAAAATTCATGAACAATCCACAACATTTATAATCCAATACGAAAAAGAACAAAAGACATTTCGATTCAAATTAGTTTTCTGAGCTCTCGTTCGGCTCTGCAAATTTCGGTTTTTCGAAACTTTCGTTTTCGACATTTTGGGACTTTTGGGCCTTCGGGTTTTCGGTACCTGGGACTTCGGTTTTTCGGCACCCGGGAGTTCATTTTGCAGTGACTCCCAACCTTTTATCATTTCAATTCCCAAATTCCAAAAATTCGGTTTCCTTATTCTCCGAGCCCACAACATAGCTGGCGTCCTTAAAATCCTCTACGATTCTTCTGTCTTCGAAGATTTCAGGACTTCAGGACTTCAGGTTTCAATATTTCGGGAATTCAGGACTTCGGGTTTCAGGGTTTCGGTCCACAAGGCTTTCAAACTTGCTTTCCTTTCCAACCCCCGACTTCCAAAATTCCGATTTACTTTACCCTACGGGCCCACATAGCACAATGGTCACCCACAACCACGGTGGCATGTGGCACGTTCATGAGGGTCCACGTCGCTTTTAATGACGTCATCGGGTCCCACCACTCTTTCTTTTCTTCTTGACCCACTGGCACGTGGCACACATCCACGTGTCCACGTCCATTCCTAGTAAAATCCAATGGTCATATCTTTCTCAGATCTACGACGCAGATCCTTTCGGCGTTTCAGGGTTTTCGGGCATCGGAAGTTCGTGCATCCACACATCTTGAACTTCCATTTGCCAAAATCCTGAAATCACTGTCTACTAATCTACTTGATCCAACGATCAAGTTCTTCTCCCCATGATCTACGGTGTAGATTGTTTTGGGATTTCGAGGTTTCAGGTTTCGGAGTTGTTCACCTCTCCTCACTTCCCATCTCCCAAAACATCGATTTCTTCCTGGACAATTAACGGTCTATATCTCTCTTAGATCAACGGTTATGATCCAATCATGAATTCACGTTTCGTGAATTCTCACGAACTCACCCTTTGACTATTTCAATCTACGAGTCAGTGAAAGGCTAATTGCTCTCCACACGTTCTTTCTGATAGACGATCCTGACTAATTCGATATTTCGCGTATCACGATTTCCACACTCCTGTGCGACTCCAAAGGGATCTAAGCCTTGTGCACACTTTCCAGATTTGACGGTCACGAGGGTTCACTTTCCCTCATGAACAAATCCTAAAGCTCCAACACTTCTGGTGTGGAGTCCTCTCTCCCTATGGACTTATACCACACTGGTTGCGGTTTCATAACACTGCTATACCTCTTGAGCTCATAAGCACGGTCAAGCAACTACTTGACACTCCGGAGCAATCCAGGGTCTGAAATTGGTCCTCTATACATAGTTTCTCCTCACACCCTCGGTCCAAAGACCACTCAACTGGCCCATCTAGGCTCAGCGTCGAAACCTTGGCTCTGATACCAAACTGTAGTGCCCCTTTTTTGCTACCAAGGCTTAATCGTTCTTAAAGGAAAACTATAACACCCCTTTGTGCATAACTCATACAGGCATTATATAATCCACATGCATTTAAGCAAAGAAATACATTTAAAGCTCAGAGTAAACATATTAGTTACTGCTATAATTAACAATCAATAGCGTTTAATATTAATTCATATACACAACGGAATTCATGATAACATAAGCAGCATAGTCATGAAAAACATGGTTAAAGTATAATTAGATACTTATCTTTTAACACTGGTAGATTCCACCAACCAAGTGTAGGCCTTCCACGAACCTCCCAGCCTTAGGCCGCACTGCTCATCAGCTCAGCAGTGGGTCACCCCTAAGCTAGGACTAATCTCCACCCCAAAGCAAGGGATCCTAGGCTAGGCTAATGTTATAGGGAAAACAGTACACAACCACAGGAAGGAATTCTCTCCCAGAAACCACTCACACTCACTACCCACAGACCCTCATTCCCCACATGCTTGTTCCACCCCAGGAGTATGCACCTTCTCTGTCACTTGGATAGTCCTTCGGCTGCTAACCTCCCTTGCCTTGGGTTACAGCAACAGATCAGATTGGAAGTCTACAGGCTCTGTGGCAGCTACAGGGTTCCTTCCAGGAGTCCTCTCCTTCCTCGATGCATTCTCTCACCTAGAGAGAATCGCTCACAGGCCAACAAGCCACACGCAGTCCAGTACTGCGTGGCCACAACAATCCCATGGGAAAAACAGACATAGGCTCAATCAAAACTCGTTCAACATTCACAGAATGGTCTCACGGTCACAGATTCGGGACAGGGACTCCACACACAGGCTTGGTCTCTGCAGTGGATGCACCCCGATTCTCTAGACGAACACGGGTTTTTCAGTTCAGAAGGTGTACGAGGTTTTTTGCAAAGGTTGGATCTGTCGTACCACTTAGAAGCCATACACACTCAGGCCGTCAAAGTGGAATGGAGGAGAACCCTGTCTCGCGGCTCATCTTGGCCGTTTTATTTGCATGGGTCGGGGCTGACACTTGTCGCCCTGGAAACTACATGCATTTCTTAGCATGCATTACCTTCCTTATCGTTAGGAACTTAGGATAAAGCATAAATGGCACATGTTCTTTTGAAATAATAATAAAATATTATTCCCAAGCTTAGCCCCCTAGGCTAAACACTTAGCCCGTTTTTCCCACCTTCCAACCCCTAATTCCTTACCCACTCTGTGGATGCTCAGTCCCCCTTCACTCATTCATAGTGGCCAGTCTGCACCTAGTGGTGTTTACAATTTTATTAAATGTTCTGCATACATACAAGTACAAAATCAGGCCCTTGGCCTCCAACCCTTAGGCTCTCTGGCCTAACAATCACATAAGCCACCAGCTTATAAAAGCTTGGCTCACCAGCCTATAAAACATAATTACAATTTCTTTCAGAACATGGTTTATAATGGGGCTCGACCTGAGGGACACTACAATGTATAAACAAATTGGATTTTTAGGACAAGGTGGTTGATAGGGGATTGTTAGCCCATAATAATATGATATTAGAAGGGGATTTTAATTTTACCATGAGTGTCAAAGAGGTCTGGGGTGTTTCATCTCAGTGGGATCAACTGGTAGGGTACTTCAAAGATATATTTCAGGATAATGGGCTTGTGGATATTTTACCTGATGAAATAGTTCCTACCTGGTGGAATGGGAGATCTAGAACTGAAAGTATCACTAAAACACTAGACAGGGTTTTCATTTCAGCATATTTCTTAAAAATTATTGGCAGATATAGGTCTTGGGTTTCCTATCTGTATCTCTCGGATCATGCACCTGCACTTTTATAGATTGAACACACCACCCACTCTACAACCTATCCTTTCAAATTAAATTCGATGTGGCTAAGAGAAGAATAATTCACTCATATTTTTCATGAAGTCTAGAAGGATCAATCATTTTTATAAGATACTGGAGTTCAGAGGGGACTGGTGTGGAAATTAAAACAGTTGAAGCAACGAGTAAAGAATTAAGCTTTACAAAAAAGAGCCCAAAAACATTTAAATCTTGAAAAGCTGGAGGAGGACCTTCTGGGTTTTTATCAGGAGCATTCCAGGGGGTTGAGGAGTCTGGATGTTGAAGTCCACATAAAATCTTTAGAAAAAGTGCGAATTATCCTCCTTTTGGTAGAAGAGGAACTTTGGAGACAGTGTAGCCAAGCAAATTGGATTAAAAGTGGCAATCAAAATACTAAATTCTTTCATCATTTCGCGAGTTTTAGGAGAAATAGAAAACATATTTGGGAAGTTCAGGATGAGAATGGTTAGGTCCATTCTAGACAAGAGGCTATTAAAAAAGAGGCCTTTAAACATTTCAAAGGATCATTAGAAGATTTTGGTCCTTACATTTTGGATCAGGTCTACTCGGCCAACCTTTTCCGTCATTTAGTTAATTTGGAGAACTTTTTACTACTTGAAAGACCTTACACCAAGGAGGAATTATGGGATGTTCTTAAAGATTTTGCAAAGGAAAAAAGTCCAAGACCATATGGTTGGATGATTGAGTTATTTCTTCACTTATTTGAGTTGGTAGGGGAAGAGTTGCTCGAAGTGGTTGAGGATTCCAGGAGAAGAGGTGAGGTGGTAAAAG
Source organism: Picea engelmannii (assembly GCA_009831015.1). Taxonomy (NCBI): domain Eukaryota; kingdom Viridiplantae; phylum Streptophyta; class Pinopsida; order Pinales; family Pinaceae; genus Picea; species Picea engelmannii. The sequence continues at coordinate 249,822 of ML791108.1, read as the reverse complement.
AAAAAAACTCGACATTCCTGGTTCTAATTCCAAAAGTCAACAAGCCTTCTTCTTTTGGAGATTATAGACCTATTGCTCTGTGTAACCTGAGCTATAAAATTATAGCAAATATCATAGCAAACAATATAAAACCTATTCTTTCTCGGAACATGTTGGGAGAACAATTGGGTTTTTTACAGGGGAGACATATTTTGGATGCCATTGGGATGGCTTAGGAATGTTTACACAACATTAAGATGAAAAATTTAAAGTCTCTGGCAGCGAAGCTTGACTTAAAGAAGGCATATGACTGTATCAACTATGGCAACATAGTCTTGATTTTATGATAACAAGAATCCTTCGGGTTTCTCAACATATACTTCTTCTTCTAATGTTCCATTAAGGAATGTTGATTTGGCATCCATTTGATAGATTTTGAAATTTCTGAAGCATGCAAATGCTAGTAACATTCTAATGGCCTCAATTCTTGCTACTGGTGTGAAATTTTCTTCAAAATCAATACCTTCTGCTTGGTAATATCCTTTGCAAAATAATTTGGCTTTGTTCTTTATAATCTCTCCATTTTCATTTAGTTTATTCTTGAAGATCCACTTGGTTCCTATCACATTCTTGTCCTTGGGTCTTGGAACTAGTTCCCAAGTCTGATTCTTCTCTATTTGATCTAGTTTTTCATTCATTGATTTTATCCAATATTTACTTTTGATAGCTTCATTAACTGAAATAGGTTCTATTAGGGATAACTTTTATTTTTCTGAGTCAAAAGCGAGTTTCCTTCTTGTTTCCACTCCTACACTTTTATCTCCAATAATTTGGCTTTCAGGATGATCTTTTGAACTCTTTTTGATGGAGCTCTTGGCAAAGGCGTTTCTTCATTTTCTTCTTCATCAATGTGAGGTTCATTTTCCTGTGTTTCATCATTATCATCTTCTTGCCGAGATTCTACATAATCATCTTCCTGCTGAGATTTTACATCTTCATCTTCTTGTTGATATTTTTTATCAATGCCTTGGGATATGCTCTTTTTTAGATCATATATCTTTACATTGGCACTTTCCACTATCTTTAGTAGTATAAGATTATAACATCTATATTCTTTCTTATTAGATGGATATCCTAAGAATATTACTTCATCAGATCTTGGATCAAACTTTCCTAGGTTATCTTCATCATTCTTTATGTAACATTTACATTCTTTATGAAATGTCCCAACCTTCTATGCCATATCCAAATTTCATCTACTTGGCTCAAATAACATTTTTCTTCGTCTTCTATATCAAGGATGTACACATTTCTAGATGTTCTTGGTGCAATTGCCACTAGCTTTCCAATGTCCTTGTTTTTTTTATTTCACATTTCTGAGAATCATAAGTAAGTATGTGACCCTGATCACATGTCTGACTTACACTTAGGAGATTTGGTTTGATATTTTATACCATAAGTACATCTTCTTCTTTGGTTTTATTATTTCCTAAACTAGCAATGCCTTTTCCCAGTATCTTGGACAACATGTTATCTCCAAAAGTTACTTTTCCTTTTCCTTTCTTATTTAACTTGAGAAATTTACTTTGATCTCTAGTCATGTGTTTGGAACATTCATTTTCTATATACCATTGACATCCTTGATTTCTTGCATATAAGCCTACTTTGCACTCTGTTTGATTTTTCTTCCATTCCTTTTGATTATGGGAAATATTTGTCTTTTTATCATATTTTGACAATCTACATTCACTGGTTTTATGACCATAGTTGTTGCATTTTTGGCATTCACTATTGAAGTCTTGCAAAGGAGAAAATGAGTTATAGTTTCTCTTCTCTATATTGTACTTGTTGTTCTTATATCTTTGGACATTTCTATGATTGTATTTTCCATAAGCTTTGTAGTGTACTGCCTTATGTCCAAAATTATTGCAAGAGTAACAATATCCATTAAATAGATATTTAGGGGGATTCCTTTTGATGATTGTATTTTTCTTGTCATCTTTTAATCTAGTAGGGAGTATTGATTTTTGTTTATGTGTAACAATTTACAATGGTATCATATTTTCCTTATTATCTCCTTTTCTTGATTAGTTTTTCAAGAGCATCTGCGTAACTGATTGGTTTCTTGACAGATCCTTGTGATGTGTAAGTTGAGTCTCGAGTGTATCCCAAGCTAGTATTTTTGTTGGGTGAAATTTGACTAATGAGAATTTCATCCAAGATCTATGAACTATTTCCAAGTTGTGATCCCTTATTTTCTTTCTCAATTTCACTTTTTAGCAGGTTAATCTCAGCTTCCAGTTTCTCACATGTTTTTTTATCATTAAGTTGTTGTAAAATAAAATGACTTCTTCAATTTTATTAGCTTCCAGGATCCGAGACTTCAAATCACTGATGGTATGTTTTGACTCTTTAATGGTTTTGGAAACTTCCCCCTCTCTTGATTTAGTAGCTTCTTTAATCTCCAGAAGCTCTTCCCTTAGTACCTTGCTTTGTTTTTTTAGTTTTTCTTAGTTCTTAAATTATACTAAGGATTTCTTCTTCGAAGTTCACTTCCTCTTCATATTCTGAATGTTTATCATCTTGAGTTTGTATTCCCATAAATAGAAGCTCTGGTTCTTCTTCTTCATTTTCTTTTGATGAACTTCTATCTTCTTGGGCATAGAACATTTTCTTTTTCTTGTAGAACTTCTTTTTATTATTAGTGTTTCTTTTCTTTTGATTTTTGAAGGTTCTTTCATCATCACTTTCCTTCTGCTTAGGATGGGGACATTTATTGGCAAAGTATCCAATTTTTCCATAGTTGAAACATATTAGAGGAATCTTTCCTTTGTATTTCCCTGTCCCTTTCTTGAGTTTCTTTATGAAGTTGGAACTTTCCTCATCAGATATATCTGATAACTCATCATTGGTGTTTTTCTCTTGACTCATATTTGTTTTAGATTCTTTAAAAGTTGTTTCTCTTTTTTATGTTTTATCATTCCCTGTTCTCATTTCATATGCTGTAAAAATTCCATGAAGTTGATCAACTATGAGTGTGTCAAGATCAGACCTTTCTTCAATTGTAGAAATATTTGCATAATATCTCATAGGTAATGACCTTAGTATATTTTGAAAAATAATATTATCTGTATGTTTTTCTCCGGTTTCTCTGATTGAGTTAACCACTTCATCTACCCTATGAAGGTATTCAACACTATTCTCTTCTTCTTTCATTTTCAGATTTTCAATCTGAGTTCTATAGGTCTGTAGTTTGGCTTCCCTGACTTTGCTATCTCCTTCATATACAACCTCCAATTTTTCCCATATTTTTTTGGCTGAATTACAATGCATAACCTTCACACATATAGAATTTGTAAAACCTCCTAGAATTGCATTAACTACTCTTGAGTTGTCAATGCAGATTTTATTTCCTGCAACATCTTTGGGTGGAGTAGTTGGTGTAGTGTAACCATCTACAACATATTGCAAGATATCAAAACCAAGAGCCAAAAAGAAGTTTTTCATTCTTATTTTCCATAGAGCATAGCCAATGTTGGCCCATGAAATTGCTTGTTTTCTACCACCTTTTTCTATCCTTATTTACCTCCATTTCTATATTCCTTGAGCTATTGTGTGTAACCACAAGGCTAAGAATGCACCTCTATTATGTCATTGTGTGTATTAGTTCAAAAACGTTAGAGATTGGTTGGGGGTTTACCAAAGCGAATCAAGGAAGAGTTTTTACCCTAATCTTGGGATGCTCTGTGCTCCACGAATTGTATAACAGGTCGAACATAGATAGAGAAGGATTAGCCAGTCAGTCAGCTAGCTAAGAGTTATCCTCTATCAAGACTGCAACCTATGTAATCCCGTTTTATTTAATGAAAATTGAGTTTCTTCTGAGTTTCTGAGTTTTCGTGGCAGTTAGTTCACCGTAGCCCTGATCGAGGAGTTGGGTCCGCTCTTTTGGTTAGGTGTTGTCGGCCTATGATATAGTTTTGTTGTGGTTTTGTGTGGAATCTGTTAGATCTGTTTGTTCTGCTTCATTTATAGTTTTCCTGCTTTATTTGAATGTTACATTTATTTATGTTTCAACATCAGTAATCTAGTTTCTATTCTTTATTTTATTGCAATGATTGTTTACTTTCATGATCAATATTGAAAGAAGCACAGTCTGCACATATAGTGCACGGTAGCATGTAAAACATTCAGGCCCTTGGGTTGACAAATTAATTGTATTAGGTGGTAAATCTAAACGATATACCAGACCCCAACAACCACCTCCATTGAACAATGGTGTTTTGTTGTTAGACATTCCCTCTTGTTGATCCATCTTCAAGATCTACCTCCCAGTTGTTAGACTGTGTTGTAGGCACCTCCTATGATACCAATTGTTGGAATACTAAGAGGGGGGAGGGTGAATCAATATCACCCTTTTTCAACAATTAGCAGTTACTTTGATGTTTTTGTTAATTACCACAATAGATCATCAATAGACTTGTATGTAAAATCAATTATATAAATATAATTAATAGAAATTACAAGGATTATATGAAGAACAGTGAAGGACGCCAATCCTTTTCAGAGAACCAACTCTAGGAGACACAAATCCCCTTCTTCAGGGAACCAACCCTAGGAAGCACCAACTTAAAGGATATGAATCCTTATGTGCTTCTCCCTTCCACCCTCACTTCATAAGAATCATCATTTCTTCTTCTTGGACTATGTTGTTTTTTTGATCTTCTAATATGGACTACAGAGACACTTTCTTCTCACCATTGTTTCTTGTTTATATACTCTTCCAACTGGTGTGAGCTATGAAGCATTGTGTCCCTTTGTTTGGACCATCACACATCTTCATTTTAAATTAACAATAATCTTTATTATTATTCAAACATTATTGTGAAGGATTTTAATATAGCGAGAGTGCTTTTCATAAGTCGATCACAGGTATGGATCGATTGCTTTAACTCGATTCCATGTCCTTGTAAATATTGCAGAAATCAAATTCTTGTAGAGGCGCTTCCTTAAAACCATTTACATGTGACCATATGCGCAAAACTACATGCTTATTTATTAAGCAATGTACCCAACGCCTCATGGTTTATGTGTTTGTAACCCATGACCCGGATCTAGAACCTAGTCCTCGGGTACTTCGGCCTCCGAGTGTTTTCTCTCTCATCCAATCTTCCGGAGTTTCAACTCTCCAAAGTGGTTACCTCTCACTAGGGTTGATTCGATGGTTGGTGTGATTTCTGGAACCAAATCAATGGTCTGGATTCGATCCTTACACTATCCTTCCACTGCATAATTCAATGGCTATGACTTAATCAAAGGTTGAGATAGACGACCAAAATTTACTTCAGGACTTCAAGACTTTAGGCCTCTACAATCTTTCAACCTTATGGAGTACATTTTGTTGAAGTGCTTATTAGCACTTTCTTCTTGATAACCTCCACATGTCTGGGAGCTAGGACCATGGGCTTAACCATTCAAAGTGTTTGTTCTATCAACGATCTCGACGGTGAATCTTCCTTCTTGGCAGATGGTCAGATCTTACTTCAGAGCTTTGAGACTTCAGGGGTTCAGAGGTCCAAGTAATTGTTGTTCCAATTTCCATCGGAGTTGGTCAGCACCGAAGTGGTCAACCTGGGAGATCTTACGTCATGTTTTGATCTAACGTTCATGTGAGAATCTGGAGGATCTTAGATCAATGATTTAGCATTGACTTCGGCCTTCGACACTTCGGCTAGTTGTTGATTTCCCCCGAAGGACAAAACTCCCAGAGTGATGTAACTAGCTGACATCACTGTTGACTTGGCACTAGCTGAGTGGTTTCCATGTGTCACCTAGATTCATGACTTACGTAACCTTAAAGTGCCAACTGGACCTAGACACTTTTCGACATCTGATTGCACCATGTTTCCTTGCTTACGTGGATCTCCTGATGCGACACATGTCTTCCTCCTAGATCTAATGGTTGTGATTAGTTCTAGATCAATGGTCTAGATTCATTTCATCCTTTGAGACTTTGGGTTATCCGTTCCCAATTCTCAATTCTCCCTAAGTGAGATTCCCTGAATAAAAGTCGAGCAACTTGACTTCATCTAATGGTCCATCTTTGACACGAAAATCCTAACACGATCCAACGGTTGTCGGGATTTCGGCTATTTCGGGATCTCATGAATTCTTGATCCAGTGACCGTGATCAGTTCTAGATCAATGGTCTAGATTCATTTCGACATTCGAGACTTTGGGTTAATCGTTCCCAATTCTCAATTCTCCCGAAGTGAGATTCTCTAAATAAACTTTGAGCAATTTGACTTCATCTAACGATCCATTTTTGATGCGAAAAGATCAACATGATCCAATGGTTGTCGGGATTTCGATTGTTTCGAGATCTCATGAATTCTTGATCCAACGACCGTGATCAACTTTTAGATCAACGGTCCAGATTTATTTCAGCGTTCGAGTCTTTGGGTTATTCGTTCCCAATTCTTAATTATTCCTTAGTGAGATTCCCTGATTAAACCTTGAGCAAGTTGACTTCATCTAACGGTCCTAGTTTGTCCCAAATCTACATCAGTGGACAAGATTCTCCCTCAATTCTTGTGTAGTTTTACTATGGGGATTTCAATCCTGATAACGTTTTCTTGCAATGCGCTTTCCCTTTAGAGGTTTTTTTTTTTGGTTTTGTACTTGGATTCTAATTGATCAAGATCATTGATCTGTTGGGAATTTGATCCTGATGGTGTTTCTGCATTGCGTTGATCTTGTGAAATCTAATACGCTGCCTCTCATGAGCTTTAACTAGATTCCTCTGCATGTTGTTCATAACAACTTCATCATTACATCATAATGATATCGATCGTTGACATTGTTATCCCCGATATCTAGGGATAACCAGGAGATCATGTCTCGAGGCCCACATGGTCCTAGACATGGAGTACGAGAGCAGATTGACTTGAGCATGGCCCTTGAGGGCCCATCTTTTCTCCTTCTCAGCCAGATTTGTCCTGTCAGCAGTACCAGCCTCCATCACTACCGACCTAGGTTTGCATCAGAAAAGGCTCTTGCTTCATGAGGTAATTGGTCTGAGGTATCATGGTATGTGTCATATTTGATCATTATAACCTTCTTATGTATACATTAGATCTCTTTCATCTCAGATAACTGCTTGGACCTTACACTAATCCACTTGACCATTGTTGGGGTAATTGATGGGGTGGCTTAGCAAGTTGGTATTCATGGGTTTTGGTTAGCCACCAAAGGGGGTTTGTAGAACCATCGTCCGCTCCCATCATATTATCGCTCTTACATATTAAAACCCCTCTCATCCATCCCATTCCCCTAGTCTAGCCATTAGGATGACCATCCAGGGTACATCTTGTCTTGTGGGAAGAAGGGGCTAAAGGCCCAGGGGGTAAAAGAAGCTGGTAAAAGATAAAATCCATAGGAAATGAAAACCTAGAGAT
>ML791108.1:189393-227864 GCA_009831015.1 Picea engelmannii | reverse complement strand
TGCTTCTGGTTTCTCCTTCAATGCAACTTCTACTTCTTCTTCTGATGAGTGGCTTATTGATTCTAGAGCATCTTATCATATGGCTAAGGATAAAGTCATATTTTCTTCTTTAAATGAATGTAACACTGATCCAGGTGGATATTGGTGGCCACCCACCTATTCCAACTAGCTCCTCGTGTCTATTTTTTGTTCAACACATTCTTCTGTGCTGCTTTGTAATTGCGTGTTCTACACTTTTGGGGTTGTTTGAATCCCCACACATCCTCCAGGTGAATATAGCTGGCCTCTCACCTAATCCAACTAGATTGTTTTGTATATTTTCATGTCAGCACATCTTGTTGTATTTCCAGAGCCGTTTTGGGGCCCTAAACGTTGTTTTTTGGATCGCTACAGTCAAACTGTAGATGGAGTTATAGTTTGATGGAAAAATGTGCAGTTCTCTAAAATACCTTTCCAACGGGCTGTCACGTGCCTAAAATGGAGGTCATATGAAAAAGACCCTAGGAATTTGAGGTACCAAATTACACCAACTTACCCATAGGGCCCACATGACTTTTGGTGTTTCACCTTCTAGGGTTAGGTTTTTGGATGTCTAGGGTTTTGACTTTCACGAGTAATATCAAAAAAGCCTCTGGAGCCTCATTGTAATCCATTCTACTTAGACAGATGTGTGTAGCAGCCACATATCTTCTTAGAGATAGCTACCACCATTCGAGCAAGTTTTCAGTTATGTAGTTTTATAGTTTCATCCTATTTCATTATTTAATAGAAGATATTGTTCACTGGATATTTGTGTTATTCTCCATATCTTTGTGTTTATTGTATTCATTCTATTAATCAGTTCGTTCTGCTTCTAAATCTGGATTAGTAATATCAGAGCAGTCTGCTCTTCATTTATTTTTCTTCGTGCATGTTCCCGACAAGATCTCGGTACAAGAAGTTGGGACTCGAACCAATAGAGTCATTACAAGATCGGTCGCACCGAGCCTGACAACAACCCATGGGGGACGAAAAGAAATTTGATGGAGCAGGAAATCCTATTAAAATGTTGCTCGAGGAATCCCTCGTGCGACAAAGGAATGAAATGATGGACAACTTTGCGTAGATCCTTCGATGGTTTCCCACGGGAGATGCATATTCATCAAGCGGCCATGCAACCCCCTTCAAGGTGCAAGAAAATTTTGATATTCCATTATTTGAAGGACTAATATATGTGGATGTTGTAGATAAATGGTTGAATCTACTCGAAGGATATTTTTTAGTCCACAATTTTTCCGATAGGGAAAATATCACTTTTGCACTCCTCAAGGTCATTCCCCATGTTAGAGATTGGTGGGATACTTACTTTGAGCAAAGGGTCGTGGAGGAATATGCAATGTTTGTGGTGGCCCCTACATGGGATTCCTTCTGGGACTCCATTAAAGAACAGTACTACCCTGTTGGAAGCTATGAGGACCAGTACACCAGATGGACCACCCTACGTCAATAAAGGGACCAGACAGTACCATATTTCACCAATATTTTCCATACCCTATGCACCAAATTGGGTATCAAAGACTCTGAGTGTCATCTGGTGCTCAAATACCATGGTTGTTTGCATAGATACATTCAAACATAAATGGATTTCCTGGACATCGCCTCATTGGGAACGACTTATAGATATGTTGTCAAGATCGAGCAGAAATTTAAGCAGAAAAGGAGAGAGTTTGGATCTGCAAACCCCTCATAGCCGAAGCAGGGAAAAGGAAGCCCCAACCCACACAGAAAGGGACCAATTCGAGATGGGCGCCCTCGAGATAACTAGTCTAAGCTGCAACACAAGAAGGGAAATGAGAAGACGAAGAAGGATACGGGAAAATGGTGTGAGTACCATAAAAGTCCTTGGCACAACACCAAAGAATGTCGCTCCAAGCAGTCCCTCGTGGTTGATTTGAAGGCTTTTGAGTTAGAGGTCGATTCTGATTCTGAGTCAAATCTTGAAGGAGGGAAGCAGATTATCAATGTTGAACCCAATGCCACTATCACTACCACGAAAGTCTGACCAAGTGAACCAGAAGAACCAGAGGAAGGGGAACGCCTCTTTCACTCGCATATGTGGGTCAAGGGGGATCCACTTCATTTCATTGTTTATAGTGGTAGTCCGAAGAACCCGATTTCAGTAGAGGTCGTCAAGCGGTTGGACCTGCCAATGACACTGCACCCGCAACCCTACACCATCAACTAGATTCGCCAAGGGAGAGATCTCTATGTCAGACAACAGTGTCGACTGCCTACGACATCCAACCTTTCAAAGATGAGGTACTGTGTGATATTATTCCCCTTGAAGTTTGAGATGTTCTTTTAGGAAAACCATATTTGTGGAAGCGTCATGTTTTGTATTAGTCTAGACCTCGCAGTGTTATTATTGCTTTGGGTAAACAATTGTACAGGATCCCATAGGTAGCATTGCCTACTGTTATTTATTTAATGTCTACTAAGCAATGCAATAAGGTCATTTCACAGACCAGGAAGTTCATGTTCTTTGTGATCCATGCTCACAATAAGCAGAAGGTCTCTTTGCAACAACAAGTGGATGGGATCGTGGAAGAATATAAAGACATATTCTCCTCACCTACAGGGGTACCGACATACTGCCAAGTCAAGCATCCAATTGATCTGACCCCCGACGCACGTCTACCTAATGGAACAGTCTATCAACACTCGTTGATGGAGAATGACGAAATCAGGCATCAAATCTGAGAGCTTCTTCAAAAGAGGCACATCATACCCAACTCCTCCCCTTACGGAATCTCGATTGTACTGGTGCAGAAAAAGGATGGGACTTGGTGACTCTGCATTGATTACAAAGCCTTAAAAAAAATCACAGTCAGGAACCGCTACCCCATTCCCAGGATTGATGACCTTCTTGACCAACTCAAGGGGGCCAAGTTCTTTAGCAAGATTGACCTAAATTCTGGCTACCACCAGGTTCCCATCAAACCAACTGATGTATGGAAGACAACCTTCAAGTCTAAAGAAGGTCTCTATGAATGGCTAGTCATGCCCTTTGGCTTAATGCACCAACCACTTTCATGATATTGATGGATGATGTACTGAGACCCTTCACCAAATCCTTTGTGGTAGTATATTTGGACGACATCCTCATCTTCAGTGGAACGTGGGAGGAGCACATGCAACATATTAAAAAAGTTTTGATTACTCTGTGATAGCACAAGCTTTATGCCAACTTGGAAAAATGCTCTTTTGTCATGAACAAGGTCCAATACTTGGGATACATTGTTGATGATCATGGGGTACATGTTGATCCAACTAATATCCAAGTCATTTGTGACTAGCGATCCCCGACCACACTGATCAAGCTTCAGATCTTTTTGGTACTAGCCAACCTCTACCGATGTTTCATGTTGGGATTCTCCCATATTGCATGGGCCCTCAGCCAAGTGACCAACGGTGGTGGTAGGGCCAATTTCGTGTGAGGGAAGGAGCAACAATAAGCATTCGATGATCTAAAGCATCACTTGTGCTCAGCTCCAGTACTCTCCTTTCTCGATCTACAACAACCATTCGAGATTGAGACTGATGCATCTGACTATGTTGTGGGCGTAGTTCTCACTCAACACAGGCATCCGGTGGCATACCATAGTGAGACACTCTCTGATACTTTCCGAAAATACCCCACCTATGACAAGGAAATTTATTCCATTGTACAAGCCTATCGTCAAAGGAAACATTACATTATGGGGAAAGAGACGATCATACACATTGATCACAAACCTCTGTAGTTCATACAGACACAAGGGAAATTGCAGAACAATCGTCGTCATAAGTGGTCCACCTACCTGCAATAGTTCCATATCAACATCAAGTATAAGACAGGTATCTCCAATCGTGTTGTTGACTGCCTCATTCGACCCCCTGTGGATGCACTCACCACTATGCTCCATTCATGTGGACATGAAGCATCTGAGTGGCCCCAACTTTATCAAAAATATCCGGACTTCGCCACCACCTATCAGCTCTTGTGTACAGGCACAACTGTAATTGATTTTCACATTTAGGACGGACTCTTATGCCACCTAGTCCATCTTTGTGTTCCTACAAGCGAGCGTACAAAGATGATTTGGGAATCCCACTACAGTTGGGTGGCATGACATTTTGGCATAGAGAAAACTATGGTCGCTCTTCAGAAACATTTTTATTGGCCAAAAATTTCAACAGGATATCAACAAATATATTAGATCTTGCATTGCCTATGCCATTGTCTAGCCAACCATCAAGAAGCAAGGCTTATACACCCCTCTTCCTATTCTCTAGAATCCTTGGGAATCCATCTCAATGGATTTCATGTATGGCTTGTCATCCACCAAGCAATAAAATGACAGTGTGTTTGTGGTTGTTGATCGATTTTCAAAGATGGCCATCCTCACAGCTGTTGACAATAAAAATCGCAACGAGGAATTCACCCGCAAAGTATTGCTAAAGCATATTATTTAAACTATGCTAATAAGATATAATACTAGTAGGTGGGATCCCCTTGTAGACTGGAGGCCCGAAGATAGTCATATCACACTTTTCATGTTGTTGTTTCGATATTGCTTACAAGGTCTTATATGGTCGATGATGCAGTCTTGGTTTGGTTTTTGACATAATGGCAGGTGGATAATGCATTTTATGTGGTGTTCCCTTATTTTAAGCTTTTATTATATGGTATGGGTGGCATATAGTTCAGTTGTTACATTTCATGATATCACCATGATTATTACCTGGCTACACCTGCACAAGACATATGTTAGTAACAACATAAAACAAAAGAAATGGAAAGAGACTTATAACAAAAAAAATCCAAAAGAAAGTGACTATACTATGCTATGTTAAGAGGTTATGTGCAAATGAAATGAAAAGAAGTTAGTATTAGTCCTAATTATCAATGGTTAGTGGCTATGCGAATTGTATTTGAATTATATTGGGCACATTTTGATATATGGTATGGTATGGTTTTTGGCAATGGTTAATATGGATTTTGGGTGGCGCAATTGGCAAGCAATATGTCACAAGTTTCAATGTATGGAATTAATGGCATGGTTAATGGTATGTTTTTTGGCTGGCTATCGTGTACTAGGAAATTGAATGTGAGGAATATGGAAGCGACGTGCAGTAAATACACGTCACTCCATACTTCTCCCATCAGGCCGTCACCCTAGCATGGTTATTGTTTCAATTGGTTTTGTTGGTGGTTAAGCTTCAAGATTCAAGCCTGGAAGGAACTGCTCGACCAACTCACCCTTTTTAAAGCCATTGGTTATAGTTATGGTTCTTTTCGCCCATACATGAATTTCTCTCTAAGTATGAAATGAACGATGGCTCAGTAATGTGTTGGTTTGTGTTTTCCTGAGATTGGAAACTGTGTAAACGTGTGGGTCTTCTCTCTAGAATGACTGTGTGGTTATTCATTTTAAAAATGAAAGAATTGGTTTGTTGAAGCTATGATTTTGTTGGTTGTTCTGTGTGGTGAAAACTATGATGTCTCTCTTTTGTTTTAAGTAGTTATGGGAATTTTGTTGGAGGTTTTCGCTCTGTTTAGCCTTGCTAGTTGTTTCCTCACAGTTATGGTAACCATGTCCGGTTGTATTCAGGTTGCTATGGGGTTGTTGTATATGTTTTTGAACTACCTTTTGGTCATTGTGTATCTTCCAGAGCCATCATCGTGGGTTATTCACCTTCTTGTGGGATTATTTTTGTTGTATTGGCATTGATGAAGTTGGTTAGGGGGTGGCCATTATGCCAAGATATATGCTTTATGGTTGTTGGTGATACCTCGGGCTTGCATTTCCACTAGCATTGTTATAAATTGGTTCGGCCTTGAGAAAGGCGCGAGGGTTATGCCTCTGTGTGTTCTTGGTATTTGTTACTATCGAGTGAGCAATTGTTTCTCCTCTGCATCATCGCCTACCCTACCTAATGTTGAACTGTCACACTATTACACAAACTAAGAGTTATAAAATCTTGTGGTTCCACCATTCTTGTTTCGAAGGGTCTTTGCCTATTGTTCATATGTTCGACCTCCAGTCTCTTTGTGCTTTGATGACTGAGCGAACTCTTGATTACTTCTTGTGTTCATTGTTACAGAGCCTGATTTTGATAACCCCAATTATTCACACTCTTATTGGGTATCTTGTTGACTATCATAAATTGGTTAAGTGATTATGACAGTTGCTTTGAGTATTGTCTCGTCTCTATTTGATTGAGTTGAAGGTTGTGATTGGAGATGAGAATTGAGACACAGTCAAGGGATTCTCTCTTTTCGTTATGATAGTTTCTTTGAGTATTATCTCATCTCTGTTTGATTGATTTGTTGGAAAGTTGTAATTGGGGATGAGAATTGGTATACAGTCGAGAGGCTACCTCATTTTGTTGTGACAGTTGAATCAATAACCTAGCTCATTTATTTTATTAAATTGGTTGATTGGGAGTAAATGGTAATGTACAGTTAGAGGGTTGCCTCTTTTAGTTATGCATTGGTCGTTGTGTTCCTACAACATGGTGTCAATTGTTAGTTTGGTGGCTATTGTGTGGTTTATTAGTCCCCATTGGGATCATTGCAAGTTGGGGAAAATGATGACTGTGACTTTGTTGTTTACTTTGTATGGATTATTGAGACATCGTGCATTGTTTTATTTAATTGCACCATCAGAAATGAAGCTCGAGTTTTTCATTTTGGTTTCATTGCAATTTTTATTAGTTAAAATTATCAAAAGAGTGAAATCAGACAAGTTTTAAAAAGTCTATTCAACTTGGGAAAAGACCTATGTCTATGTTTGATTTGGGAAATTGCAAATTATGGGAAATGGTTGATATTTTATAGGAATTTATGTTGGATAGAGATGAAGAAATGTGACTGTGTGTTCCTTTTGATTTTGTTTTAAATAAAAAAGGGAAGGAAATGAAAAGAAACAAGTATTCTCTTAACAAGAAGGTTGAAAGGCATAGTGATTCTGAGTATGATTATAAACTGTGTTAATTGAGAATTTTAAAGAAATTGGATGTCGGACAATGAACAGTTTTGATACACAGTAATCATTTAATTAGTGTTGGGATATTTTGTGTTGAATACAGAGCTATTTATGGATTACTTAATTGATTTTACGAACAATATTCATTCTTTTCCCTACCATTATTGCACTTTTCGCACATTACAACTCCCCTCGCCTTCCCATATTCACTATCCACTTCCTGTTCTTAAAATTTAATTATAGTTAAGATAAATTATGTATTATGACAGTTAAAAGTCTGCACAAGGATAAATCAAAATTATATATTCTTTTGATTTACGATACAATTGATTGTTTGATGATTTGTGAGCAGTAATCATGATATATCCCCCTTCATTTTAACAGTTTTCGCTCAATACAATCCCTCAAATATCCCATAACCCTTATTCACCCCCTACTCATTGAATAGTATTAAAATATTTGTATGGATTGGATTTCATGAGTCTGATGTGTTGTTGAGCCAAACTTTGTTTCATATTTAAAAGAGATGTCATGTATGGTTTTTGAAAAAACTATTTTCTAATCAATAATGCATACAGGAATGAGCCTTTTCAACAGAGGTAGCCATGGTCAGGGTAACAGAGGAAGAGGAAATTGGAACAGGGGCCCTAGAAGGCCAAGGTTCTCTATACATTTTGATGCAGACTCGCAAGAGTTGTGCCAACTATTTCAAACTGGTTTTTTTAACTAGATTGGGCAAGGAGTGGTCCAACCTAGGCCAGAAAGGTCTCCTTTCCAAGCCCCACATGTCCCTGGTATCCTAGTTCCCCCTCATGTCTCACTACAACCTGAATTCCCTTAAAATGACGGATGGAAAGAGATTATCCACCCAGAAGTCTCCCAACATCGTGGCTGGCCTAATTTATCTCTACCTGCTCCTCCACCTATTAATCAAATTGTCCAAGATGCCCCTGTCCACTCACTAGTACAGTCTTCCCATGCAAACAAAAGGTTAAAAACTGAGGCCCACCATGCCCTTGACAAAGGAAAAGTTGTTGCTACCCCCTCCTCACCCTCAAATGACTCTGCCAAATCTGTTTCCTCCCACATGCATTTGAGAGATGATTTCTCTCATGTGATCATTGAGATTAGGACTAAAGGCTCCACACAGCCTAAGGAAAATTTAGAGAGATCAAAGGGTGACAACAACAACAAGGGAAATATTGCCTCCTAGAGTGAAAAATATGGGTTTTAAGTGTTTTTATTTATTTATTGTTCAGAACAATTGACTTCTGAAATTTTGGACAAGACACTATTTTTTGGATATATGGATAATATATTTTTGGAAATAATTTCAATTATCATTGATATAAATTGTCAAAATATGAGAATGATGATGGGAGTCATAAGGAGGGATGTTTTGATTGATTAACTAGTTGTGTTATGTTTGTTAAAGAGCTAAAGGGAGTCACAAGGGGACCCACCTAGTTATTATTTATTAAAAACCCTTATTATGATTTTATTACTTTTCCCCCTTAATTAAAAAGTTGGTTGAGTTTTAGTTAACTTAACTAAAGAAGTAGTTCAACTACTTCAACTAATTCTAATTTTTTAAAGGCAAAAGGAAAAGGAGAAACAAGAGGAGAATAGAAGGAGAGGCATACCAAGGTATGATCTTTGAGTTTTGTTGAGATAATTCAGTTTTCATTCATTCTTTAATTCATTTAAAGCCTAATTTTCTTTTATGATAGCAGGTTCATATTGTAGACAACAAGATTGAAGGTTGAATTACATCATTCAGACACTTGTTTTTCAGAGGTGTTGATCTATATTTGATAGTATCTGTAGACTTGTTTGTTTGTGAATTAAATTTCATACTGACAAAGGCTATTGTGCAGATTTGAGTGGGCAACAATCTGTGGAAAGTTGATCCTGCTTTTAAAGTTCAGTTTTTTACCTTCTGTCAGAAGTCCTTTTGTATGGTTTTCATCGGGGACATCTAATTTTGACTTTGGTCCAAACTTCCTTAGGGAATTTTGTAAAGAGAATGATTCTTTTGATAAATTGGAATGGAATAAACGATTGCTTTATGTCTCATCTGTTTTTATTGACTTGGTGTTTTTACTTTTGTCTCTATATTTATTTCAACATCTGTTATATTCAGAAAATTACATAAATAATGAATTTTCCAACAAACTTTCATTTATAAAAAGATCATCATAAGCACTTGTAATCAATACTTGTGAATTAGGAAACAAATTTTGATGGCTATAAACATAGGGAAATATTCCCGTCTATCTTGCTTTATCCAAGTAAGATCTGAAAATGATTGAGCAAGATCCTTTGATATCTTTTCCTCAACATTTATTTGGCAACCATACTGGAGAGATGTTTAATATCTCTCTGGTTGATTTTTATACTTGATTATCATCGAATACATATATTTTTCTGAGATTGATTCTTTGACTGTTTTATTTCTTAATGACTGTACCTATTGCAAGGCGGCCCAATATTGAGCCCGGTCTTCAAGATTAGACCATCATTGCTTTCAATTTGTTTAACACCATTTAAGACACTGCTAATACTCAGACTGAGTTTAATCATTCATGGCCAGCAATTAAACGAGACAATAGTGCCCAAAAACGTTGGGAAGCTATACATATACAACCTAGAAATAAACAATAAACCTTATTTTTCCTTTAGCTTTGACCTTCTTTTCGTGTCCTTGGACCCTCATGTTTCTAAGAGAAGAAGAGGCTTATCACCTGAAATTAATCCTATTGTTGAAATAGGAAGAAGGAACGTTGTGTTATCAACCCAACAAAGTGATCTAAGGATAATCTTGTATGATTCTTCCATTTCGTCTTTCTCTCCCTTACCCGTCACCCACAAGATGGCATATAGTGGTGGCTATGGTGGCACTAGAAGTGCTTCCTCCTCTCAGTCTTCAACTTCGTTAGTGATTGTTAGCTTATATAGCCACAATGTCCCTAACTAATCTACCACAAACCCCACCAAAGTCATTAAAAATTATGGGTTTTTACAATTTGAATAAGACGCTACAACCACACTGTGTCATGTTTCCTCTCCTCTTAAACTAGCACCTGCTACTCATCCACTTCCTAAATTCAAAGAGAATCTTCCTAGGTTTTCGGGGAATAACATTGTCACTACAAATGAACACCTGGTGGCATTTTTTAATGCCTATCACAACGTAGGAGCCAATGACAATGATACTTTCATGTGCTTATTTTTCAATTCCTTGGAAGGAAGGTTGTCGATGATTTCTTTGACCTTCCTCCTAAGATTTTTTCTACTTGGTAGGAATTAGTATATTGGTTCAAATCCACCTATGGGAAATCTAAAATCCTAGCTGAGCAGTTACAAGAGTACAATAACATCGCATATAAGGATGGTGAGACCATCAAGTCCTTCAACTTGTGTTTCACTAATTTATACAATCAAATCCATGAATTCATTCGACCTCAGAACCAAGTTGCTTTCATGAATTATTATAATGCATTACCTTCCCCCTACCATCATAGGCTTGAGGAAAAATCCATTGATAACCTTGGTTCCACTCTACATACGTGTTTAGAGTATGGAGAACAACTTGAAAGAACAGGTCTTCCTTAGGGAGAGTCAGTTAAAAAGATAGACATGTGTGCCCTCTTACAGCTTGTACATGACATGAATAATCATATGATAGCATATGAGCAAAATGGATTTGTCTCCCCTATCACCCCTAGAGCTTCATCCTCTTATGCTCCCCCTTTTAGAAATCCAAATGAAAATAATTTTTAGCCTAAAGCTATCATGCCTTGGAGTTGGTGTAAATTTTGCAAGGAACACCATGAGGAAACCACATGTGAGGTAAAGAAGAGTGCCAAAGATAAGATCCTTGGTAAAAGACCAAAAACTACCATCGTTGTCCTAGATTTTGCAGAGCCAGAAGATGTCATGATCATCAATACTAGGAACAAATCCTAGGCTCCCAAAGGCAAATATGATCCTCCACACAGTTCTTCTAGCCCGAGCTCATCCTCACTAGCTAGTACTATTCAGATTCCTAAGGTTCCTGACAATCAAGGAACTAGTTCCCCTCTCCCCTCTTTCAAATACAATATCATAAATCAATTGGCCAACATCAAAGTACATGCAACCCTTCTAGACATGGTTGTCATCCTTGAACAACAGAGGCATCTAAAACAATTCATGGAAGGAAAGGATTTCATTGTAGCCAACCTCTCTTAAGAGGTAAATGAAGAGGATTCGTCTGTAAATAAAGTAGGTGTACATAACTTTAGATACCCTGTAAAAAATCCCCCTTTTTATATTTTTGTAAAAATTATGCATAAGATCGCCCATTATTGCCTCATTGACAGTGGTTTGGGCCCAAGTTCAATGTCGAATATTATTATGGAAGAGCTAGGTTTGTCTTGTACAAATGAAAACACTAGAAGCATGCTCTCTTATAATAGTCTACAACAAATGACCATAGGTGAGATTAAAGATGTGAACTTATTTTTGTGTGCACACCCTAAAATAAGGACAACCCTTAGCATTTAGGTAATTGATATGCCAGTAAGTAATTACTCAATCATCTTAGGAAGATATTGACAAGCTTTGACAAGTTGATACCTCTCACTTGATAGGACACACTTATCCATTCCTCATAATGATAAAAACATCATAGTCCTTAGAGAGGGAAGGATTTCACCTTACATAGAGAGTGTCCCACAACCTAATGTGAACTATATCGAAGAGGACCTAGGGGTGTATTCCATTTTTTTCGAGGAGGATAACATTACCTTGGAACAAATCGATTTAGACGATGGTATGTGGCACATGCACTTTGATGGTTCACGCTCTAATGAAGGTAACAAAGATGGAATTAATTTGTACTCTCCTGTAGGGGAAATTCATAACTTTTCTTATAGGTTGGAGTTTGCTTGCACAAACAATGTCATTGAATTCGAAGCTTTATTATTAGGCATTGAAAATTGAAAATGCCTATAATCTAGGTTGTGGTCACCTTACATTTTTTGGATATTTCGAGCTTGTTGTGAACCTTGTACATAAGATATACTCTCCTAGCAACAAGTTGTTGAAACGATACACCCAAACTATTTGGGAACTTATCTCGAACCTATTATCTTTCAACATTATTCATGTTAAGAGGTAATTGAACTCAACGGTTGATCGATTAGTTGTTTTTGCAACCTCTCCTAATCGACAACTTATGCCACATCGACCTGATTGTACTTTTCAATCTCTATATTGTCCACATATCCCTAACAATATAGAATCATGGAAGGTCTTACCTGGCGATGAGAGCATCTGTGCTTTCATTCAAAATGAACCTTATAAGCCCAAGGAAATTATATCCATAGAAGATAACAAGATTCCTAAGGGCTTGACTCCTCTGGAGAGTTCATTTTCATTGACTGATGTAGGAATTAAAGAGAAACATAAAGAAGATGAGTCAAAAAGGAAGGTGGGTGAAACCATCTCCTTGAATATTGGGACGCCCGAGTTTCCAAAGAATGTTAAAATAGGTTCCCAATGTTCTGATGAAGAGAAAATTAGGTTTGTCAAGCTGCTTGGCGAATTTCAAGATGTTTTTCCTTGGTCTTATGAGGATTTTCGTGGTTTTGATCCCACTCTTATACATCATGCCATTCCCATCAAGGAATGCATAAAACCAGTTAGGAAAAATCAAATACCTATCAACCTTGCACTGGAAGCAACTATTCGAAAGGAGTTGGAAAATCTCTTGAAATTTGGAATCATCTTTCTGGTCAAATATTTTGAATGGGTTTCCAAATTGGTTCCCGTTCGGAAAGCAACTGGTCATATCAAATTATGCATTGATTTTCATGCATTAAATCAGGCTAGTATTAAAGATCACTTTCCTCTCCCTAATATGGAAATGATTTTGTAGCAAGTTGCAGGATCACAGATGATGTCCTTACTTGACGGTTTTTCTGGTTACAATCAAATCAAGGTAAAAAGGGAAGATAAATATAAAACCACCTTTATTACTCATTGGGGTACCTTTTCTTATGAATGTATGCCTTTTGTCTTATCTAATGCAGGTGTCGCTTTTCAAAGAGATATGGAAATAACTTTCGATGATTTGATTGGTAAGATCATTTAGATCTACCTTGACGACTTAATTGTATATTCTAAAGACCGATCAGATCATTTTGATCATTTGAAAAGAGTTCTCATGCGATGTAGGAAATTTGGCATCTCTGTGAATCCTTCTAAGTTCATTTTTGGTGTTACCAATGGCAAGTTCTTTGGAAACATTATCCTTGATTCAGGAATAAGCATTGATCTTGAAAGGATCACTGCTATCCTTAATCTTCCTACTCCCACTTCCAAGAAGGAGGTTCAAGATTTTATGGGTGTTATTAATTTCGTCCATAGGTTTGTTCCCGATTTTGTTGTGATGGTCAAACCAATTCATAATCTTCTTAAGTAAGAATGTTCTTTTTCTTGGACAAATGATGTTTAAAATTATTTTGTAGGGATCAAGAAAGAAATTATCTCCACACCAGTTTTGGCGAAGTCAAATTTTGAGAAGGAATTCACGATATATACTAATTTCACTGAGGAAGAAGTTTCTACTATCCTCATGCAAAGTGATGACCAAGGTAACGAAAAACAAGTGCCTTACATGAGTCAAAGTTTGTCTGATGATGAATTTAAATATTCTTTTATTGAGAAACATGTTTTCTCTCTTGTTAAAGTTGTTGAAAAGTTTCTCCACTTCATCTTAGGTAAGCATATGTTGATAAAATTCCCTTTACTTGTTGTCAAGTTTTTTCTCTCACGGGCTTATCTTTCAGGGAAGATTTCACATTGGCTTGCCAATATCTAGGAGCATTATTTAAATATCATGACTTCTAGCACTATCAAGTCACATGACTTAGCCATTCACTTAGCTCATCATGCTAAAAATAGTGAAGAAATTGATGAACAAGATAGTTCCCTATCAACATTATTCTAGATTGATAATCAGATCCTTCTTGTGTTTGAACATACTTGGTATAAGAATTTAGTTTACTACTTACAAAACCAAAGATTTCCAGACAACTTAGACACTCATCAAAGGAGAATACTCTGCATTGAATCCGCAAGATGCGTCATTATAGGAGACTTCTTGTTTCGAAGATCTGCTAATGGTGTGTTGCTTCGTTGTGTAAACAATGAGGATGCACAGAAACTATTGCAAGAAACTCATGGTTCTTCAAACTCTGTCATTCATGTAGGAGGTCATTTTTTCTGCTAAAACCATTGCATTCAAGATTATTAGAAAAGGATACTATTGGCCTTCCATATTTCGTGATTCTTATGTTTTTTCGAGACCTTGTGACAAGTGCCAAAAATTTGCATGGAAAGAACGTCTTTCGGCCATGTTGTTGCAACCTGTCCTCCTAGAATTTCCTTTTTCAAAGTGGGGATTGGATTGTATTGGTCCCATTAATCCTCCATCTTCAACAGGACAAATCTTTATTTTGGGCTGAAGTTGTCCCACTTAAGCACTCGACGGATGATCATGTGATTTCTTTCCTTGAAAATAACATCTTTTCCAGATTTGGTCTTCCATTGGAAATTATTACAAACAATGGTCCCGCTTTTATTTATGCTAAGCTAACACAATTTTTAGCTAAGTTGGGGGTTAAACATTTCACCTCAACATCTTATTATCCCCAAGGAAATGGGCAGGCCAAGTCTACCAAAAATAATCTTGTGAGAATCGTCAAAAGGCTCATCGAAGATAAGCCTCGTCAATGGCACACTCTCCTCACTTACACCCTTTGGGAAGATCGAACTACCGCCAAGGTAATCACTGGTTGCACTCCTTTCCAGCTTGTTTATGGTCAATAATCCATCCTTCCTACTGAGATGGAACTTTCTTCCTTAAGGTTAATGCTACAGATCGAAGAATGAAATTCTTCTGATGATTCACAAAGGATAAATGCACTCCTAGCTTTAGAGGAGCAAAGGCTGTTTGCCTTGGATAATATAAAAAGGAGACAATAGACTGTTAAGAAGTATTTCAACAAGAGTGTCAAAACTATCAAATTTAAAGTCAATGAAAAGGTATTGTTGTGGGATTCAGCTCATGCAGTTGATGCTTATAGGGGAAGACACTAAAAGTTTCAAAAATTATGGTTGGTTCCTTTCAATATCGCTTTTGTCCTGGGTACAAACTCTCACATTCTAAAATATTTACAGTAGTGATTGTTTTCCTACAACACTAATGATTCTCACTTAAAACACTACGTGGAACCAACTTGAAATTTTTTAACGTTGTTTGGATTTTATGTATATTAGTAGTTTAGTTTTGTTTTCATTCTCACCACTACTTTTCATTTATTCTCTTACTGTAGTTTGAATTCTTCTTTTATTTAATAGTTTTCCTTCTGCTTTTGCAATTCTATTTTATTTCTTCTGTTTTAAATTTTGCAGTCCCATTTCTATCACGACTTTTATTGTTTTTCATCTTTTTAGTTTAATTTTGGTCAAGAATAAGATGTTGGATCAGTTCTGCCACAGTGACACTCTTGCAAGGTATTGTTAGTCAATAACAAGCAGGCTTACATAGCTGTTACAATGTCCCCCCTGAAAGCATAATTGAATTTGTTATCTGCTTTCACTGTTGTCTTATGAAGAAATTGGTTACTTCCTTCTTCTTCTTTCCATTTCTTCATCCATTTGAGAGTTAAAAGAGAAAGTCCATAAATTTTTTCTCCTTGAAGTCAAGAACATATTTTGGTTAAATGATTATGCACACAAGGATAAACCCCCTCATACTTAATATTTTTCATGAGTTATTCCCAAATTCCCAGACATTTTTTCATTAAATCTGCTCACTTCCCCCTGTTGCATGATCATTCAGGTTATATCTTCTTGGTCTACTGTTATTTTTGGTCTGCGAAACCATATATTCTAAGTTCATAATATATTGGAAACAAATTTCCCTATAGAGTCGCTAGTTTGTTGACGATAAAAATCTCAACGAAGAATTCGCCCGCAAAGTATTGGTAAAGCCTATTATTTAAACTATGCTAATAATATATAATACTAGTAGGTGGGATCCCCTTGTAGACTGGAAGCCCGGAGATAGTCATATCACACTTTTCATGTTGTTGTTTTGATGTTGCTTACAAGGTCTTATATGGTTGATGATGCAGTCTTGGTTTGGTTTTTGACATAATGGCAAGTGGATAATGCATTTTATGTGATGTTCCCTTATTCTAAGATCTAATTCTATGTTATGGGTGGAATATATTTCAGTTGTTACATTTGATTATATCACCATGATTATTACCCAGCTACACCTGCATAAGACATATATTAGTAACAACATAAAACAAAAGAAATGGAAAGAGACTTATAACCAAAAATTACAAAACAAAGGGACTATGCTATGTTAAGAGGTTATGTGCAAACGAAATGAAAAGAAGTTAGTATTAATCCTAACTAGCAATGGTTAGTGGCTATGCAAATTGTATTTGAGTTATATTGGGCACATTTTGATATATGGTATGGTATGGTTTTTGGCAATGGTTAATGTGGATTTTGGGTGGCGCAATTGGCAAGAAATACGTCGCAAGTTTCAATGTATGGAATTAATGGCATGGTTAATGGTATGGTTTTTGGATGGCTGTTGTGTAATACAAAATTCAATGTGAGGAATATGGAAGTGTCGTGCAGTAAATGCACGTCACTCCATACTTCTCCCATCGGGTTGTCACCCTAGCATGGATATTGTTTCATTTGGTTTTGTTGGTGGTTAACCTCCGAGATTCAAGCCTGGAAGTAACTACTTGACCAACTCGTCCCTTTTAAAGCCATTAGTTACATGTATGGTTCTTTTCACCCATCCATGAATTTCTCTCTATGTATGAAACAACAATGGCTCAGTAATGTGTTGGTTTGTGTTTTCATGAGATTGGCAACTGTGTAAACATGTTGGTATTCTCTCTAGAATGAATCTGTGGTTACTCGTTTTGCAAATGAAAGAATTGGTTTGTTGAAGTTTTGATTTCATTGGTTGTTCTGTGTGGTGAAAACTATGATGGACATCTATTGTTTTAATTAGTTATGGGCATTTTGTTGGAGGGTTTCACTCTATTTATCCTTGTTGGTCACTTCCTCATAGTTATGGTAACTATGTCCGGTTGTATTTGGGTTTCTATGGGGTTGTTGTATATGTTTTTGAGCTACCTTTTGGTCACTGTGTATCTTCTAGAGCCATGGTCATGGGTTATTCACCTGGTCATGGGTTTATTTTTTTGGTCTTGTCATCGATGAAGTTGGTTAGGGGATGGCCATTATGCCAAGATATATGCTTTATGGTTTTTGTTGATACCTCGGGTCTGCATTTCCACTGGCATTGCTATAAATTGGTTCGGCCTTGAGAAAGGTGTGAGGGTTATGCCTCTATGTGTTCTTGGTATTTGTTATTGTCCAGTGAGAAATTGTTTCTCCTCTGCATCATTTCCTACCCTACCCAATGTTGAACTGTCACACTATTACACAAACTAAGAATTATAAAAGCATGTGGTTCCACCGTTCTTGTTTCGAAGGGTCTTTTCCTATTGTTGATATGTTTGACCTCTAGTCTCTCTATGATTTGATGACTGAGCGAACTCTTGATTACTTCTTGTGTTCATTGTTACAGAGCCCGATTTTGATAACCCCAACTATTCGCACTCTTGTCGGGTATCTTGTTGACTGTCATAAATTGGTTGAGTGGTTATGACAGTTGCTTTGAGTATTTTCCCATCTCTTTTTGATTGAGTTGAAGGTTGTGATTGGAGATGAGAATTGAGACACAATCAAGGGATTCTCTCTTTTTGTTATGAAAGTTTCTTTGAGTATTATCTCGTCTATGTTTGATCAGGTTGTTGGAAATTTGTAATTGGGGATGAGAATTGGTATACAGTTGAGGGGTTGCCTCTTTTTGTTGTGACAGTTGCATCGATAACCTAGCTTGGTTTTTTTATTAAATTGGTTGATTGGGAGTAAATGGTAATGTACAGTAAGAGGGTTGCATCTTTTCGTTATGCATTGGTCGTTGTGTTCCTACATCATGGTGTCAATTGTTAGTTTGGTGGTTGTTGTTTGTTTTATTAGTCTCGATTGGGATCATTGCAAGTTGGGGAAAATGATGGCTTTGACTTCATTGTTTATTGTGTATGGATTATGGAGACATTGTGCCTTGTTTCATTTAATTGCACCATCATAAATGAAGCTCGGGTTTTGTATTTTGGTTTCATTGCAATTTTTATTAGTTAATATTATCAAAAGAGTGAAATCGAGCAAGTTTTCAAAATTCCGTTCAACTTGGGAAAATATTTGTTTCTATGTTTGATTTGGGCAATTGCGAATTATGGGCAGTGGTTGATATTTTATAGGAATATATTTTGGACATAGATTAAGAAACATGACTGTGTGTTCCTTTTGATTTTGTTTTAAATAAAAAAGGGAAGGAAATGAAAAGAAACAAGTATTGTCTTAACAAGAAGGTTGAAAGGCATAGTGATTCTGAGTATGATTATACACTATGTTAATTGAGAATTTTAAAGAAATTGGATGTGGTACAATGAATAGTTTTGATACATAGTAATTGTTTAATTGGTGTTGGGATCTTTTGTATTGAATACAAAGTTGTTTATGGATTACTTAATTGGTTTTACTAACATTATTTGTTCTTTTCCCTACCATTATTTCACTTTTCGCACATTACAACTCCCCTCGCCTTCACATATTCAATATCCACTCCATGTTCTTAAAATTTAATTAGAGTTAAGAAAATTTTTGTATTATGACAATTAAAGGATCGCACAGGTATGAATCACAATGATATATTTTTTTGATTTACGATACAGTTGATTTTTTGATGATTTGTGAACAGTAATCATGATCTATCCCTCCTCATTCTAATAGTTTTTGTTCAATACAATCCCTCACATATCCCATAACCCTTATTCAGCCCCTGTTCATTGACAAGTATTAAACGATTTGTATGGATTGGATTGCATGAGTCTTATGTGTTGTTGAGACAAACTTTGTTTCATATTTAAAAGAGATGTCATGTATGGTTGTTGAAGAAACTATTTGCTAATCAATAATGCATACAATAATGGGCTTTTTCAGCAAAGGTATCCATGGATGGGGTAACAGAGGAAGAGGAAATTAGAACAAGGCCCTAGAAGGCCAAGGTTCTCTATACATTTTGATGCAGACTCGCAAGAGTTGGGCCATCTATTTCAAGATGGATTTTTTAACTGGATTGGGAAAGGAGTGGTACAAACTAGGCTAGCAAGGCCTCCCTTCCAAGCCCCACATGTCCCTGGTATCCCAGTGCCCCATCATGTCTCACTACAACCTAAACTCCCTGAAAACGACGGATGGCAAGAGATTGTCCACCCGTCAGTCTCCCAACATCATGGTTTGCCTAACTTGTCTCTACCTACTCCTCCACCTGTTAATCAAATTGTCGAAGATACCCTTGTCCACTCACCAGTACAGTCTTCCCATGCAAGCAAAAGGTTAAAAACTAAGGCCCACCATGCCTCTGACAAAGGAAAAGTTGTTGCTTCCCCCTCATCACCCTCAAATGACTCTACCAAATCTGTGTCCTCCCGCATGCATTTGAGAGATGATTTCTCTCATGTGATCAGTGATATTAGGCCTAAAGGCTCCACACAGCCTAAGGAAAATTCAAAGAGATCAAAGGGTGACAACAAAAAAAAGGGAAAGATTGCCTCCTAGAGTGGCAAATATGGGTCTTAAGTGTTTTTATTTATTGATTGTTGAGAACATTTGACTTCTGAAATTTTGGACAACACACTATTTTTTAGATATATGGATAATATATTTTTGGAAATAATTTCAATTATCATTGATATAAATTGTCAAAATATGAGAATGATGATGGGAGTCACAAGGAGGGATGTTTTTATTGATTAACTAGTTGTGTTATGTTTGTTAAAGAACTAAAGGGAGTCACAAGGGGTCCCACCTACTAGTTATTATTTATTAAAAACCCTTATTATGATTTTATTACTTTTCCCCCTTAACTAAAAACTTGGTTGAGTTTCAGTCAACTTAACTAAAGAAGTAGTTCAACTACTTCAACTAATTTTAATTTCTTAAAGGCAAAAGTAAAAGGAAGAACAAGAGGAGAATAGAAGGAGAAGCATACTAAGGTCTTCTCTTTGAGTTTTGTTGAGATAATTTAATTTTCATTCATTCTTTAATTCATTGAAAGCCTAATTCTCTTTTATGATAGCATGGTCCTATTGTAGACAACAATATTAAGCGATGAATTACATCATTCAGACACTTGTTTTTCAGAGGTGTTGATCTATCTAATTTGATAGTTTGTGTAGACTTGTCTGTTTGTGAATTAAATTTCATGGTTGGCAAAGGCTATTGTGCATATTTGAGTGGGAAACACTCTGTGGCAAGCTTATCCAACTTTTAAAGTTTAGTTTTTTACCTTCTGTCAGAAGTCCTTTTGTATGGTTTTCATCGGGGACATCTAAGTTTTATTTTGGTCTAAACTTCCTCGGGGAATTTTGTAAAGAGAAAAAATCTTTTGATAAATTGGAATGGAATAAACGATTGCTTTATGTCTCATCTATTTTGATTATTGACTTGGTGTTTTTACTTCTGTCTCTATATTTATTTAAGAATATGTTATATTCATAAAATTACATAAATAATGAATTTTCCAACAAACTTTCATTTATAAAAAGATCAGCCTAAGCAATGAATTTTCCAACAAACTTTCATTTATAAAAAGATCAGCCTAATCAATACTTGTGAATTAGGAAACAAATTTTTATGGCTATAAACATAGGGTGATATTCCTGTTTATATTTCTTTAGCCAAGTAAGCTCTGAAAATGATTGAGTGGGATCCTTTCATATCTTTTCCTCAACAACAACCTGTAAGAAGAATGTCACAGTGACAGATACTGCCAAGGTCATCTTCAAATGAGTGTGGGTCCACTTTGGGATACCATAGACCATCATCTCTGACTGAGACAAAAGGTTCATCAACACCTTTTGGTCAAGTCTCCAGTCTCTGTTGGAAACCAAGCTCACAAAATCCACTGCTTTCCACCCCCAAACCGATGGCCAAACAGAGATCGTCAATCAGATGATTATGCACATCATGCGCATGTACAATTCTAAGCATCCATGTACATGGGACGAGAGTCTCCCATATTTCCAACATAGTTACAATAGGGCTCTCCACAGTTCCACCGACCATAGCCCACTTCAGGTGGGTCTGGGATTCCAACCCTTGGAACCCATTGATGTTTCGCTTCTTCTTTCCACCACACAGATAGACTCTTCCCCTGATCAGTCTGCGATCGACAAAGCTACCATTTTCATTGATCAGATTCAACACATATGCCAACAGGTATAGAATATTTTGCAGAAATTCAATGCTAAGTACAAGCAGTGCCATGATCAACACAAGGTACCACACTAATTTTAGGTTGGCGATAAAGTCTGGTTACATCTACAGAAGGAGTGTCTCACCGAGCCCCATCAGAAGCTTTTCCCACTTCATTATGGGCCTTACACTCTCACCAAGGTTGTGGGTAGAAATGCTTTTGAGCTCAACACTCCACCCTTCCTTTGTCTACATCCATTATTCAATGTGGACCTCCTTCGACCATATTTTCCACCATTATTAGACACCTATGAGATCGCAGAACAACTGAAACCAATAGATCTCAACCCTAAATGCATGTAACAAGCATCCACTAATCATATAGTGGACACACAGGTCAAGGGCACTCACCAGCAGCGGATCCAGCATTATCAGGTTGTCAAGGTAGGGCAACTCCTACACCAATGAAAGTATCTCACTCAGGGTCAAATCCAGTAGAAGTTTCCTCACCTGATGGGGGAACTCAATGCAATGGAGACCATTGCTTCCTAAGGGGGGAGGATTGATCCAGGTGGATATTGGTGGCCACCCACCTATTCTAATTAGCTCCTCGTGTTCGTTTTTTGTTCAACACATTCTTTTGTACTTCTTTGTAATTGTGGGTTCTACACTTATAGGGTTGTCTGAAGCCCCACACATCCTCTAGGTGGATACAGGTGGCCTCTCACCTAATCCAAATGGATTATTTTGTATGTTTTCATGTCAACACATCTTGTAGTACTTCTGCGGCCGTTTTGGGGCCCTAAACGTTGTTTTTTTTTGCTCACCATAGTCAAACTGTAGACAGAGTTAGTTTTTTATGGTGGAATGTGTATTTATCTAAAATACCTTTCCAACGGGCTATCACACACCTAAAATGGAGGTCGTATGAAAAAGTTATGACCCTAGGAAGTTGAGGTACCAAATTACACCAACTTACCCATAGGGCCCACATGACTTTTGGCGTTTCACCTTCTAGGGTTAGGTTTTTGGATGTTTATGGTTTTTTCATTCATGAGTAATATCAAAAAGGCCTCTGGAGCCTCATTTTAATCCATTATTCTCAGATGGATGCGCATAGCAGCCACATCTCTTCTTAGAGATAGCTACCACCATTCGAGCAAGTTTTCAGTTCTACAGTTTTACAGTTTCATCCTATTTCATTATTTAATAGAAGATATTGTTCACTAGATATTTGTGTTATTCTCCATATCTCTATGTTTATTGTATTCAGTCTGTTAATCAGTTTGTTCCGCTCCTAAATACGAATCACCCATATATAACCAAACTTGGAATTCATAAGGTCCACCACCATATGTTCATAATAATATTCATAACCATTGCAATATAGTTCATATGTCTCGTTTACTTGTGTGTTCTATTATTTGCATCACATAAGCAAAAAAGAATTGAGTGAGTCTTCATACTACACAACCAATGTAAAAGAATTTTTTCTTAGGAAAGCCCTCTCTTTTTCTTTGTTTCTAACACATAAAAGGTATGTCAAAGGAAATCAAATGGAAAAATATGATTGTGAAAGCAAGGGTGAAATCAAGAAAGTGAAACACACACATAATTTTGCAATACTTTTTGGAATCTAATCATGATGCTATTAAATCATCAAAAATGGTGACTCAATTGGGGGGGCTATGTGAGTAGTCCAAACTTATAATCATTGGTTCCGTAGAGACAAGTGGGACTGAACTGTGAAGAGAATCAAATAAACTGGATGGGAAGATGAAAAGAATGGGTTTATATACTTGGACAATGTGAATAAGGATAGACGATCAAAGGGATTCACAAATTTTGAATGAGAATAGGTCCCTTTTAAATACAAAAACAACAAGTTGAGGGTCAAAAACTATCTTACTGATATCAAGTCATCTCAATAATCTATCTTTTTTTTATTGTAATCCTACATCCATATAAAGCTCTATAAATTGGTTACTTGTATAGCAGACAAAAACGTCTTCAATCTTAAGAAAATTGTAGCTTTATCTATTTCCTAGTTCTTATAAGACATATTGTCAGAGTAATGTATCAAATATAAAAACATCAAAGAAAAAATTGTTGTAGACTTCACAAATAAAGAAAATAAATTCAAATGACTAAAAGAAATAACAAAGAAACCAAAAAGAGTGAGAAACAATAAAACCAAAAGACTTTTCCTACAAAAATATTCCAAATGTTTGAATTATTTACAACTGAGTTGACCCTGAATCAAGGTCATGATAATGTTTGAGGTGCAATCCATTGGTGGTGTATGAAAAGAGTCTATCATCATTATCCTTTAATAAATAAGAGTTTTTTCCCACCAATGTAGCAATGACATATGGACCAATCCATAACTTATGGAATTTTTCATGTTTACCCTTATCTGCATGAGTAGAGTCCCATAATAAAACTTTATGTCCAACCTCAAAAGTTCCAACTCTGGCATGTTTATCAAAATACTTTTTGATAGACTATTTCCTTTTCTCAATGTTATTAAAAGTGTGTTCACGTTGTTCTTCTAAGGAAAGTAGAAAATGGAAATGTTGTGACAGATTTGACTCATTTAATTATTCAACCTGAAAAGAAAATCAAAATGAAGCTAACTACAACTCAACATGCATAACAACCTCTTGACCATAGAGGAATTGGAAAGGAGGGGCACCAGTACTAATATTATTGGTGGTTCTATCAGCCCATAAGGCATAAGGTAATTGTATATGCCAATTTCTTGGTTTTTCATCTATGGTTATCTTCAAGATTTTAATCAATAGTTTATTGGTGGACTCAACCAATTCATTCCCCTGGGGGTAATATGAAGAAGAGAAGGAATGTTTACCCCAAAATTATTATATATTTGGGTGAATTTAGCGGAAATTAAGGTTGGACCATTGTCAAATATGATTCCAAGTGGGATTCCAAATTTGGAAAAGATATTGGTTTCAAGGAAATTGATCACTTGATCATCAATGGCATTTTTTAGGGTAACTTCTTTAGACCACTTACTGAAGTAATCTATTGTAGTTAGGATAAATATGTGACTAATTGACGATGGTGGGTTTATGGGACCAATAAAATCAAGGCCCCATTTTGCAAAGGGGGAAGAAGTGGTAACATGTTTCAAAGGTAAAGCAAACAGTTTCAGTCTCCCCATGACACATTGGCATGTGTCACATGACGGCACGAATTTGAAAGAACATTTAAAAAAATTAGGCCAATAGTAACATTTTCATAGAATTTTATGGGTAGTTGATCATGCGAAAAAACGTCATCCATTGTGAATTTCTTCATCACTGGAGCCATGCAAATTTTTAAGTAACTTACTAGCCATTCCCTCATCAACACAACGTAGTAAGATTCCATAAGGAGATCTTTGAAATGGAGAAGTTCCTAACACCAAGTATTTAGAGGCTTCCAACCTCAATCTTATGCGTTCATTATATTCTAAGGCATCAGGGTAGTGCTAATGAGTCAGATAATAAATGATGGTCTTATACCAAGGATGATTAGATAACTCAATTTCTTCTCCTCCTATGTATAGCAAGTTAGAAAAAGAATATTCATTATATTTAGATTCATAAGAAGCATGAGGGTGTTGGGCTAGGTGGAGGGCCAAATCTCTTCCTTTAATTGTTTTAGCAGTAGTAATGGTAAGATCATTTTTTTGAATCTTTGTGAGCCAATGTGCAATTTTTCCTGAGAGGAGAATTTGTGAGAGTAGAAATTTGATAGCATGCAAAGAAACCTTCACTTCCGTGCTTTTTCCTAAAATGAGGTGTCTTAACTTCTCAATCACTTTGACGAAAGAATAACTATGTTTCTCAATCAAATAATACTTCATAAATGTATCAGAAGGGATTTGACTCATAAATGTTATTTGTTTCTCAAGTTTATCTTGGTTTGTGTGTATTAAGATGGTTGATATAGCCTCTTTGGTAGCATTTGTGTAGATAACAAAATCTTTGGTAAATTCAGGTGTAGAAAGAACAAGGGAAAAATATATAGCTTCCTTAATTTCAAAAAATTTATGATCAACATCAATATTCCAATGAAATACTTGGTCTTCCTTTAGCAAGTGATGGATGGGCTTAAATATTCGAGAGAAATAAGGTATGAACCTATGTTCAAAGTTTATTTTTCCCAGAAAGGCTTGAATTCCTTTCTTAGAAGAATGAGGAGGTAAAATTTGAATGGATTTCACTCTTTCGAGATCAATGCTAATTCCAACATCACACACTATGTGCCCGAGTAAGTTTCCTGAAGTTGCTCCAAAAATAGACTTGGTAGGATTTGAGGACATGCCAAATTTTTGACATTGTGAGAAGACTTTTTTGAGATGCTTAAAATGATCATCTCAGTATTTAGAATGGATTGTAAGGTCATCAAGGTAAATTTAAATGATGATACTAATCAAATCATCAAAGGTGAGGTGCATGGCATGCTGAAATGTGGCACCTACGTTAATCATCCCAAAAGGCATCCAGTCATAGGTGAAGGTGCCCCACTTAGTTGTAAAAGTAGTCTTATATCTATCACATCATTTAAGGTGAATCTAGTTGTATCCTGAGAATCCGTCTAATAAAGACACCATTTGAGATCCAACTACTTGTTGAAGGATAAGCTCCATATTGGGTAAAGGAAATTTAGCCTTGACACTTGCCTTATTAAGAACACGAAAGTCAACACACAATCATATGTCACCATTTTTCTTACAAACTAGGACTAAGTTTTCTACCCACTTTGAATATTTGACTGGAAAAATAATGTGGGAAACAAGTAGTTTGTCTAGTTCTTTTCAAATAGTAGCCTCTAAAGTTGGGTTAGCGGGTATTTTCCTTTGTTGTACATGAGTAGCATCTTCTTGAATAGGAATAACATGATGGATAATACCAGGATCAAACTCTTGCAAATATGAGTAAAACCATGTGAATATATCTTTAAATTCACGAAAAAGAGTCATGAATTGCTCTTTCTCTTCAAGAGAGCATGTGGTTGATATGTGTAAGATCTTGGGTTCCTCTTTAGTCCCTATATTTACAGGAAAATATCATCAACATTTTGACTTAACCCTTGCTTTACGGGGTTCTAATTTGTTGCATCACTTGGAGAAAATGAATTTTCCAAGGGGTCAACCCTTTACGAAACTTATTCTGAGCTAGGTCAATGATATCAATAAAATCTTCTATTTCATTGGTAAGAAAAGCTTGGAGGCTCTCATCATTAGCAAAGACTTTCCATGCTTCTTTGTTATCTGGTTTATGAAGTTGGTATAGACATATAACATAACATTCTGGTTTCTCTTGGAAAATATATCTATTAGCTCTAGCTGCATAAGCAACTAAACTACCAACAATAACATTCAACTCTCTTTGAACATATATAATGTCGAAAAAAATAAATTATGATATCAAATAAAAAACCATGTTGGTATAGCACCTCATGAGTTTATTGGAAGGTGTGTAAACTTTCTTAACCAGATTCACAATCAACTCTGAATCACCAAAAGCAGTTAAGTTTTTACAATTAAGGGTCAAGGCATTCTCAACACCCAACAATAAGGTCTCAAATTCAACCACATTGTTGGTGCATGCAAAGTTTAACATGTAAGCAAAATAATGATATTTTCCAAAGGTACTGTGAAGGATAATTAATGTGCCATCTCCCTCATTCAAGGAGGCTCCATAAAAATGCATGTGCCATGTCTCATCATGAGACTCATGTATAAGAGGGGGTTTATTTCTTTCAAGTTCATCTCCCAAGAATATTGAGTAGATTCCAAGATCTAACTCAATGAAATTTACTGAAGGTTGTGAAAGACTTTGGATATAGGGAAAGGTATGTTCCTCATTATATATGATAATTTTTTTGGGTCCTCTCGGAATAATGATACGAGTTCCATCCATGGAATAATATCCTTTTGTTAATACTTTCCAATCCCTACCTAATATTATGGAATAATTAATTACTCCCATATCCATCATTTGGATGTTCCACATGGTATGAATTTATGAGTGAGAACACATCACCAAGGTGACACATCTTATTTCACCAATAGTGGAATGATGTTTCTTATTAAAAGCTAACATATTCCAAGGGTTTTCATTAGTACAAGACAGTCCTAACTCCTTCATAATGGTTTTGGACATGAAATTAGGGCCTGAACCACCATCAATGAGACAACAATGAGTTATTTTGTCCATTATCTTCACAGGGACATAAAATGGAGGGTTTTTTAAATAATATGGGGTAGAGACAACTCCTACAGTTCCCTAAGTTGTTGAATCTTCTTTAGCTTCAGTAATCATGTTGGTGTTTGAAGTTTTTGTTTGTGAAGTGTTGTTATTTGTAGGTTCTTCAGCTAAGAATATTTTTAGATTCTCTCGTTGTTCAAGCATTTTGGATAGGTCAAGTAATATTGCATTAGATTTAACTTTTTCCAGTTCCTCAATAATGTTATACCTCTTGGTTGAATTATTCAAAGAAGATACAGGTTGTTGTTGTGAAGGAGAACTTTGATTTCTTCCAAAACTTTGGGGAGTGTTCTGGTTGATATGTTTCTGGGTAGAAACACTAGGATTATGATTATAATTGTTTCCTTTTTTATACTGACTATTGTACGACTGACCTCTATTGGTGATAGTGAGGACATATTCTTCTTCAAACCAATCAAGGGTGTTGATGGTTTGTTCAGGTTTTTTTTCAAAGATTCGTTCTTTGGTAACCTTCAATACCTCATAAATGTTAGGGTCATGGTGATATTTGCAAAAATTACACTAAGGACGTGTAAGGAGTGTTCGGGTTTGAGTTGTATGTAAAGAGGCTTGTGGTAGTACCAAAGGGATGTTCCCTTGCACAGGGGTAGGTGAATTTTTCCTCTCAAATGAGATCATGTGATTATCCATGTCTTGTATTAACTACAGAACAACATTCATATCCACATTTTTGTTTGAGTTAGCCAATGGGAAATTGGTTCTCAAAGTGTATTCCTCATATTCTAATCAAGCTTGTAAGGCTAATGCAATATCATTAACACCTCTCTCTTCTAATTTGTTTCTATATGATGGCGGGAGGGTATTGTAATAATGAATTAGGGTTGCTTGGTTGTGAGGTATAATGACCTCAATGACTTGATTATAAAGTTTTGTGAAGTGCATATTAAAAGTCTTGATAGACTCACCTGATTGAAAGGTCAAGCTATTGTAATCCTTAGGAAAATCAACGGGGATTTTTGGCTACCCATAAGTTGATCTGAACCAAAAACATAGTTCAGCCCAAGTAGAAAAATACTTAGGTGGTTGGTCAAAGAAATCAACAATTTCTTTTTCATCTAAAGAGTTAACAAACGGATGCATGCATGTGTCATTTTCATTCACTCCTATGGTATGAAATGTGTTGGATAAAGCATTGAGATGCTCATCTATTGTACAAGTTCCATATCCAAAAAATTTAGGTAGGTAATCTTTGAATTTAGGCAAAGGTGTATTAGTAGGGTTTAATTTAGAGGTGAAGGAACATGCCATGGAGTGGTATTCAATTCTTCTTCAAATTAAAAAAGACCAAATTTATGGATCATTTTGGTTGGATTATTTGTGGAAATAGTTGGGTTGTAGTCACTATACATGCTACCAAGAGTCTGGGAGGACCCCGCGGGTGTAGTCATCTTGTTGGATACTAATGGTGATGTCCATTGAAAAGTGACTTTGGAGGTGGGTGATTTAGATTCTGAATCCAAATAATAATGAACAATGTTTTCATAAACCCTCAAGTATTTGTTTTTGTTTTCCAACTTCAAATGATGAATCGAATTTGGGAGATTTACCTCGGAGTCGACGTGACCGTCGAGGGTTTTGGAACATCAACGTCTCAAGGACGAAGGAGATTGTTAAAATTTCATCTCATAATGATTTCTCTTTGTTCATTTGCTACGATGTCTTGAAAAATTGTTTCCCAAGAATTCTCGAGTTGTTCTCGTATCCAATATGAAATTGAATAATCCAAAGGTGACACTAGTCTGGTCTGTGAAACCAATTCTAGTATTAGGTTGTTTTGTTGACGGAAGAGTCATACACAAAAATGAGGATGGCTGAAAAGAGACACAGAAGGAACAAGGGGAGAAAGAACAAGGATCAAGGAAAAGTATCAGTCAACTTGTTGCAAAGGGGGTAATCTTGCAAATCAGAATCGGGCTAACAAGACATAGAACAATAGAATCTCATACTGGTTAAAAGTTTCTTCAGTTGTCTCAAAAAATAAAATTAGCAGCTGACTTGCAATATAAAATTGACCCAAAGATTCAGGCTGTAATAAAAACGCCTCAGTCATGAATATCACAAGTTCTGAAATTATGTAAAGTAGCAGAAATAGAAAAATGAAAAAGTGAATAAATAGAAAAAATAAATGAATAACAAAAGGAAGAAAAAATATGAAAGGAGAAAAAAAGTGTAGGCTCGTAGGTACATTGTTTCCCACATGAATACTATTAAAAATTCCCCAGTATGGTGTCCAAAAAATGTTGATGTGAGGAAATGAAAGTTCCTATGTCGAATTTTCGACCTATTGGTCGGCTAAACCAATAAGAGGCGGGAATGATCACCCTAATTTTATAGCCTAAATATAAACACAATCTCCGCCTTCATGATAAGTTAGGTGAAATGACATAAAATAAAACTATTCTAAACATATAACAATGTAACATCATACATGTGTGTACTAATAACTTTAACAAACACACAAAGGGTATCTCCTTGCCACTTTATATATTTATGTGAATTTTTATTAATATCAAGATCTTAAAACATAAAGAAAATACTAACACATTACGTCAAGTAGAAATATAAATTGAAATATTTATAACAAAAATATAAAACCTAGTATCTAGAATGAATGGGAATGACATTCAGATGAAAGAAAAAAAAACACAAGAACATAAATATGAATATGAGAAAAGTAGTCTTTTTTATTCAATTCTTTCTCACCAATACATTATAATTACATTCTTAAATCTCTTTCAAACTTTTGTGAAAGTCTAGACCAGAAACATGTTATCACATAGACAACTAGCGTTTATAATACCATTGGGTTGTTATGTAAATGAAATACAAAAGATCTAGACTGAGAAAGTTGTAGTGGGATTCTATGAATGCTTGTAGACACTGGTATTAGTCCATGCAACCATAAAACTGATTAGATGAGATAATGGTGGAAACAATAAAGACTTTTTCTTCGGTGACCAAACAATAAGATATACCTTTTGCAAACAAAAAGAGAAAGGTTTGACCTCTCGTTTTTCCATTTGAAGAATAATTCTTGCTATCAATAGAACTATTAGACCCTAGTAATTCTTAGTGTACTAATAAGAAAACGACTTTAAAAATGAGAAAATTTCTTTAAGCATATGATAGCAAGTGTGTGTAAAAATATCTCGTTGATTTCCAAGGCTTCAACCTTTATACTATTTGTTACCAAGAACTTGGTAACTTCCAATATTCGTTATGAACCAAAAATGTTAACTAATTATTAATATGTGATTATATGGACAAACCACAAATTACTTTTATAACTTCAAGCTTACTCATAAAGAGGCATAAGAATATATGAAAAATAACAGATTTTAAAACATGGGTTTTAAACATAAGTCTAAAGGGGGACCTCCCTTATCCATAGGATTTAACAAGCACTGATAAAATCATCATATATATATGCACATAATACCAAAGTAAACCATACCACACAACCATCATATTCATGCAAGTTTCCATATATATGCATAAAATCAAATTTCTGCAAATTGTATCAATATTCACCCTATTCATAATATCCAATTAACACTTCACCCACAGTCTAGATATACATGTTCTTGAACCATCAAACTATAAAAATAAATAATAGTTTTCGAAATGAAAAATTGAACCAAACAGAGGCCCATATGAACTAATACCACTGAGCTTTGAACAACTTTGGTTCTCTTTATATTCATATATAACCACAATAACACAATTGTTATTTATTGTTGGTATGTCTCCTATGTAACATGAACCAAATCCACAAATGAAATCAGAATGATAACCAGAGGTAGAAGACCCACAAATGAAATAAAAATGATAACCAAAGGAAACAAAGATACTCAACAACTCATTTCACTTTTAAACCAAACACAAATATCAAATGCATATAGTTAAAATCAAGTGTTCATAACCAACGAGTAGGGTGTTGGGTTAATGGGTCAAGGGATAAAAACTTGATATTGTTTTAGAGGCATATACCATATGACAAAGGAATAATACATATGGCCATGTACAAATAAAAATGCAGTGGCATAGTCATCATACCCATGTGCACATACAACCATTTTCTGAATTGTTTAGCCATACATATAACATTTAAAAAAAACCCTGCATTTTACATATGTGTATATAGGCGTGGACTTTGAGGGTTCAAGATAACATTTCTTATATATAGTGGCACAAATATATTCATGCATAGATCGTTAATGCATAATGGAATGGCTATATAGCATATAATTGACAACTTGCGACCATACGAGAGGTTGGGTGAACATTATAACTTCATTCACAATTGTTCATAACCATTACACAAGTGAAATGGATTTGTGAGAAGTCATGGTGACAGGGTTGAAATGATGGGCTTAGGAACAACAAATGATGAAGGCAGGTTGAGTCCTATTCATAACGTGAACACAAATAAAATTCAAATGAAAACATACATATAATAGGAAACCAAACAATTCTTGTAATCAGAGCTAGGGTAAGAAATGAACAGAGATGGAGTTGTTTATCAAACTTAGACCAAACTAACAAATAGATACTGTGAGTGGTTAACCATATGTATCAAATGCTTAACTTTTCTTGCAAATGAAGCATTGATCCATAGTTTCATCCTCCAAGTCATTTAATGACTGAGACCACCACCAGGTCTGAGAGGCATCGATCGTTATTCTCCATACAGTCTTGGGTAGGAAACTCAAGAAGAGCTCTCGAGCTCAGCCATACCTCCAAAGAATGAATGTGTGTCGATATGATACCAGTGTCACTAACCCAAGACTAGACCAAGAGCTGGCTATGTGTGTGAAATGAGAATGGCAACAACCTTGAGCTAGGATGATGACCATGTGGCGACATCAAAATGTTTGTGGGATCCAGTGTGATATATCCATTGTAGATCTCACACCTAACCCCTTCATTGTGATAGATGTTAGGTTGGTTTCCATAGTTTCATGCATTAATTCACAGCTTGAGACTTGAGGTCGTATCCCATGCGTTGGGTGGTGTATTTTGTGGTACATGAAGTCCCCTCAAATTTTGAACTTGTAAACATATGATCATATTTACCAATGAAACCATGCTTCCTCACTAAACCATATAATTTTGTTAAACCTTGTGAGTTCATATGTGTGAGGTCCACGACATAACTATTGGAATGAATTATAACCATTGTGATTTCAAATAGGCATGGTATATAATATATCAATTTAAATGGGTATATATATATATATATATATATATATATAAACTCAATATTGTTTGCAAAAACAATATAAGTTTATTGTTTGCAAAAACAATATAACACCCATGTATAACCAAACTTGGAATTCATAAGGTCCACCACCATATGTTCATTAGAAGAAACATGCATCATATTCATAACCATTGCAATATATTTAATATGTCTCCTTTACTTGAGTGTACTATTATTTGTGTCACATAAACAAAAAAATTGAGTCAATCTCCATACTACACAACTAATGTAAAAGATGGGTCTTCTGTTATTTGCGTCACATAAACAAAAACAAAAAAGAGTTAGTATTCATACTAAGAAACCAATGTAAAGGACAATTTTCTTCGGAAAGGATCCCCTTTTTCCATTGTTTCTAACACATAGCATGCAGGTCGAAGGAAATCAAATGGAAATAGGTGATTGCGAAAGAAAGGGTGAAATCAAGAAAGCGAAAGAGATGCATAATTTCACAATACTTTGTGAAATCTAAACATGATGTTATTTAAGAAATCAATAGAAGGCATCCCACTAGTTAAGTGTCATCATTTGGTTAAGCCCAAAAATCTAGGAGGATGGGGATTAAATAACATATTTCATTTGTGAAGCCTCTAGCAAATAAAAGTGTTTGGAGGTTCATCTCTTCAAATGGGCTTTAGCAGCAAGTCTTGATTCAAAAGTATATTTCTTATCTCTATGTTGAAAATTGGATTATAAGTCCTCATAAGATATTATCCATTGGAAGGAATTAGTGTTGTCTTTTCTTTTGCTAGGAAATTATCTTAATTGGAAAATTGGAGATAGGAGGAAAGTCCTACTTGGACCAGACCCTTGGTTTGGTGCACAAATGAATACAGGATTTTGATTGTGATAGATGTTACTCTCCCATTTGGCATATATATCTAATCCTTTGTGGGATACTTCATGGAATGTTGTTTGGATGACAGAGGGAGACTTAGGTCTAATGGGGCAGAGAGCTAAGAAATGGAGGGCATTAGTCATTAGATTCCAAAGCAGTAAAACTTAGAGGTGAACCTAATTCATTAGTATGGTCCTACAACACTAGTGAGATCTAGACTAACAGACTATGATATATTGTTATGTTCTTATGTACTATCCAAGAAGAGGAGATTGGGTTGTGGACAAAGGTTTGGAAGGTTAAAGATCCAACGAAGTCTAGGTGAATTCTATGCTCAACACTAGCTAATAAAGCTTTGACTTGGAAAGTTCTTCAGAAGAGTTGTTGGCATGGGCCAAGCCTTTGTTTTTTGTTTAGACACCATGAAGAAGACATTGACCATAATATGGTTCATTTCCCTCATCTCAAAAGGCTTGGGATGATGTAAGGACTCTGACAAGAGGTAAAGACATGTGGCAAGGGGACTCTTTAGACAAAACTTCGAAAATTTGGTTCAAGAATCCAACTATGGTAAAAGATAGTGCACTTACAGTGGTAGTGGTTTGGGGTTTATGGGTCTCAATAAATGATATTATTTTCGAGGGCTATCTCTCTCACGAATACAAGGAGTTTATAGAACTCAGTTTCTATATGAAGGTGTGAAAGTTACCCCAAAGCCACAAGTTTGGAGGATCATTGGGGCACTAAATGAAGTGGATCTGGTGTTCCACTTCATGAGAACATCATGAATACAAAACATAATTCCATGTTTCCATAATAAATAATAATTATTTATTTCTCATTTTACATATTTACTTGACATCATATGAAATGCAATACATGTATATAAATACACATGGGGAATGATAAGTCATGTTCTTTCCAAAAGTCGTTGACTTATCATTACATTATAATGCTTGTTTACATAATAACAAACCTATAACATATTATTAAAAATTAAGAGATGTAATATACTAGGTATATTACAAGTCTTCCCCCCTTAAAAATGTTTTCTCCTCAAAGCATATAGTTATAAAAGACTTATCTCTTGCTCTAGCTTGTAATATTGTGTCTTGATTCTTGATTCTTGAGTCAATGATCATTGAGGACCTGAGATGATATAATCCTTTAAGCACTGAGAATAATTATTGAATTGTAAAGGATTCTTCCCACCCTAATTCGATATTTTGCTAAACTGTGCATTTAAAGGGTTCTTGGAAAAAACATGATGTATTTCGACTCCCCTGATAGCTTCTACTTTGAGCACCACTTGTATTGGAAGTAATATTCTTCAGAATATCAATCATTTGTTTTTGTTAATACATTTATTGGTTGAAGTATCGACTATTGTTATTAGGATGTCGATAAGGCATCCTTGCAACTTGATATTTACTTATTATACTTTTTACTTCTTATACTTGTAGTTTTTTCTTGATTAAATTTTGGAATTGAGTCTTCTTCATATCCCTGGCTTGTTTGTACTTTGACATTTGAATACCTATTTACATTAGTTGGATTTTCATCCTTTTGATTTGTAAGGTTGACCGGGTTTGTATTAATTCCCGTATCCATAATTGGGATGTTTACATTTGAAGACTTCTCTAGTTCCATAGGTTCATTCATTGTCTCTTTATCAACCAATGATTCTTTTTTGATAAGTTGATCTAACTCGTTCTGTAATGACTTCTTATAACTCTTTAACTTTTGTAATTTGTGTGAGAAAACTTTGATTATGATCCCTTAGGTGTAAAAGTTCTTCCTCATTATTTGATTTTTCGACTTCACTTATAATATCTTGATTCTCTGGCTTTTCATCTTTCATCTTTTTAATTTGTTCAATCAATTTATGATTAAGGTTCCTTAGGAAGGAGTTTTCTTCCTCTTTTTTAGTTAATTTCTCTTTGAGACCTTGATTTTCTTGTTCTGAATTTTTATTCCGTTATTTCTTGTCTTTTGACTTCTTGATTTTTACTAGTAAATTTGATTATGATTTTTTAATTGTGATATTTCTTCATCTCGTTCTAGTAAGTATTTTTCCATTTTTTGTTTTTTGGTTCCTAGTTCTTCAATTTGTGTGACAAGTTCTTGATTTATCTCTTTGAAGTAAAGATTATTTTTCTTTGTAAACCCATTAAAATATTTCTCCATCTCAATTTCCAACTATAATTTTCTATTGATGTCTTTATAATTTCCTAGTTCACCTTTTAATATTAGTGATTTCCTTTGTAATTTATTTTGATATTCTTCCATTATAGATGATTTCCCACAAATTGGACAAAAATGATTGTGATTTTAAAAATTTGACATATACTCAAACTCCATTTCACAAAAAAGGCATTTAGTCCAAAATTTAGATTCATATATTGAATTCATTGTTCACTGTTTTTTTCTCTCGATTATTCAATATATGTCTCCTTTATAAATATATATTAATCCTTAGAATATCTTGAATATTACTTCAGTTTACTTCCAATTTAATAAAAGGTATTAAACAACTTTAATAATTCCCTTTATCTTTTAAACCTTATCACTTTTTATTTAAAATAACTTTGTAACTTATGAAAAATTATATCTTTCTTTTAATATTGTTGGTTATCCTTCTTAGCTGAGTTTATATCTTTATCTTGAGTGACCCGGGGTTCATGTCTGTTTGGGGTTCCAAAAAAGCCTCTAAAAATATCGGCCCTCCTGGTAAACCAGAAAGCAATGCAGTGCACGGGGTGCATTGCGCAGTCTCACTCGAGATAGTCTTAATGGGTGGCTACAATACTCATGTGTTTGCAGCCTAGGATTGAGTGGGGATATGGGGAATGTGCCCTGAGGGTTCTACTTAACTTATTAATTCCATAAATGTGGTTCACCCCCTGGGATAC
Source organism: Picea engelmannii (assembly GCA_009831015.1). Classification (NCBI taxonomy): domain Eukaryota; kingdom Viridiplantae; phylum Streptophyta; class Pinopsida; order Pinales; family Pinaceae; genus Picea; species Picea engelmannii. Next base: position 191,127 of record ML791108.1, on the reverse strand, counting down.
GTCTGCAAAGACATGGCTCTTATCTCTTCTATTATGGTAGTTCCAAAACTACAATGTTGCGCGCTTTACAACTCTTCTCAGTCATGTCGAGATCTATTATGAGATGGACTAGATATCACGCGGCTACTCAGCCTGCGATCTAACCCTTAAGATCCACCCTCCTTATCCATCTCCTCTCCTCTCCATCTCAATAGATTACAAAATTAGGTCGTATAGCAACATATTACATCTCATCTGCCTTCTTCTATGATACCTAGGTATCTATATTTATACATTTTTGGATCGCCAACCGTTACAACATATTTCAAAAACCCTAACCCTAACCCTCGCGTCGTTAGGTCTTCCATGCATGCGCGCATGATGCTCTTCCTTCCAGTTGTTGTCTTCCTCATGTGTGCCTTCTTTCCCAAAATAACCTTTATTTCTGCTTTGGCCTTCTTCTAAGAGGCCCCCAACACTGACATGTGGCTCATCCCGAGCCACCTAACTTTTGTGAGCTCCATCGATCTCCCAGGTGATCGCTTGGAACTTCTCCCTCAGTTCCGATGCTTGCGTTTGAGCCTGTGCGATCTTCTCCTTGAGTGCGTCTAATCTCTGCGCCACAATCTCATCACTAATCAACCTTGCACACTATGCCTGGGTTTGTGCCATAAATGTCTTGGATTCCTCTGCTCATGCAATGACCTCTTCCACTCTCTCCTGGAGTGGTTCCATTTGAGCTTGGCGCTCTGTTTTCTACATCTGCGCAGTTGTGAGTTCTGCATGTAGTTTCTACATATCCTACACCCCTTTGACACGCTCTGTGATGGACATTGTCTTCTACCTCTGCTTGAGGCCTTGGATAGATTTTATTATCCTTTCTTCTTTCTTGTCCCACTGTTGGACATATTAATCCTCTTCCAGCTTCGTCCAGAGTTGTGCGTCTTTGTTGAACAAGTCGACTACTACATTGACCTATCGCTCTATCTCATGTATTTGTTTTATTTCCTCATGCTTCCTTTGCTCCCTTACCTCTGGTGGAGTGGTCGATGTGAGTTGCTCATGGAGATTCTCTATCTCCTGTTGATATTGATTGATTTCCTGCACAATCTAATCAATCTTCTCTATTGTTGTGAGTTCAGCCCTCTACATGGTCTTTGGAATATTCTCATACGTTTTGACCACTTTTTCTTCCAATCCGTTAACATGTTCCCTATCCTCTTGGGTCTTGAGCTTGGCTTGCTCATATATCAATTCCAGTGTGTCTCGTTTATCCTTTACCTACTATAATTTGGTTGTGTTTGAGCATTCATGAGACTGTGCCTCCTGGGAAACACTAACTTGTAGTTTATGTAGAGCCTTGGATGGTATCCATGGACATACCAATTGGAGTTAAGATAAGTCCTTCAGGGGTGTCTACCCCATAATATCATCCATGCACAACATGTTGGGTGTAATGTGGAATGTTTCACTTGACTGTGATATTGTGTGGATTGTATCCCGCTCACTTGCTTCAGGTTATTCTTATGTTTGTGACGCTGATGGCCCTTTTTCTCTCCTACTATCGGCTATCTGCGCATCCCCAATCTACTTGAGTAACTATCACATGTCTTCCATATCCTCTTTAATTATGTCCCTGTGGCACACAACATCCTCAAAATCCTCAGATGTACAATTTTGAACCATTTGGGCTATCATTTATGCATCATCCTTCATAATCGTGCACTCTCAAGATGTTCTATGTGCCTTCATATT